>QOCX01000305.1:89731-227945 GCA_005959815.1 Sarcophaga bullata | reverse complement strand
AAAAAATAAAATATTTTAAAATAGATAATGTACAATAAAATATGTTTTATTTTTATTATTAATAATTATTTAATATTTTATATAATAAATGGTTGCCGCATCTGAAATACCACTTAAAAAAAAATAAATTCGAAATTTTTTTTTTTTCAATTCGGATTTGCCAAATATTTGAAAATAGCAGTCAATGAAACACAATTTTTTTTAAGTAATTACAAATTCGAAAAACTTATAAGTAAAGAAGGAACAAGTTCAGAGCACCCATTCCATATAGGGCGGAATGGGAATGGGGAGTGGTGTAACAAACCTTGTGAAATATTCCATGGAAATTTTCAAAACAGAGTGATGAAGCTGTGGCCGACAATATCTTTTCGTAGTCAGCAGGACAGTTTCAATAAAGTTACCGAATTATTACGGTCTTTTCTGGACGAAACTTTTAACTACAAGGACTGCTTTGATGGTTATGAAAGATGACAATATCGCTGGAAAATATATTAGTATGCTTTCAATTAGCTAGGCGTCACCCAAGGCTTTAAATTCTAATATAACGACCTCTAGAACGGCCTAGGACTACCACAGAGCTCTTAAAGAAATTGCATAGTGATACAAATTTCACATTACATGGGTACAGTAATATTCTGAGCTCTCAAAGAAATTGCAGAGTGTTACAATTTGCACATCACATCACATTATAAGGCCTTGGTAACCTTCTGTGATACGGGAAAGCGGATGAATTGTCCAAATATAGTACAACTGTTGAACGAACTTTCGTTTAACATCTTTACATTGGAAACCCCATTGAGAAACTGGCAACTCAGAGTTTATACCATCCGTTCACGCTGCGTGATTGGTTTCAAATACAAGCAAATCTATTCAAGGCTACATGAAGCATAATTGTCTGGTTCATAACTAGAAATTCCATTCTGGATATCAACCGAGATGCACTGGTCTTGGCTATGTTGCTGAATGATTTATGCAGGAACTGTAGGGACTCTTTCTAGTCTAGCAAAAACTGTTCTTCACCTCTTATGTCATGTGTGACTTTAATTGTTGAAATTTGGTCTAGCTATTCTGGCCAGCTATCAAGCAACCAAGACCATTTCTTATTCTCCAGAACCATAATTTCAATGCTTCAACCGAGGACCGTTAGTGAAATAATCATCAACGATCATAGAAACTATAAAAGCAGGCCATCTTAGCCCACTTTTCCAGTCTTCTCGTTTTCTGAAAAGTAAAAGCTGCAATACTGTGGGAGCCTCATGCATTCAATACAAGCTTCTTTGAGAATATTTCAAAATCAATATCCCCTTGTACTTTGTGTCCTGAGGCCAAGAATGCCTTTACCAATGGAATACAATGTAGTGGGTATAGTCCACCTTATTCTCAGGAATCATTGTAGCCATGTTTTGCACTTCAGTGTGAAGTGAAAGAATAGCCATTACATACCGAGGCAGACAGTTGATTTACTTTAGCAGGTCCTACCATATATAATATGGTTATCATAACCTTTGCTACAACAGTGAGTCACAATCTTTTTTAAATAGTATCGCTATCCTATCTTCCGACGACAGTCCGACCTTCACCGGCTTATTTCTAAAGGAATTGAAGTCTGTTAATTTTTGTAAACTTTATGGTCTTGTTTCAGAGTCCAACATGAATTGCTATGACGTGTGACAAAAAGTCTTTGCATTAGAGGCACTTACTGAACTTCATATGAAGACATTAAAGAAATCTGTCTACTTTGAAGACAATTTTCTGTACAATGACTACAATGATTACAAGAATAAAGATGTTTCTTTGGTGGTTTGGGGAAATTGATCGCAACCATCGTTCACTTCTGTTGATGTTTGAAAAGTGAAACGAGGAAGGATTGAAGAGTTGACATTAAACAATTTGGGATCATAATAATCTTTAGAATCCAGGGTAAATCTAGTATTTTACAAAATTTTAGCGTAACTTATTCCATTGCAGAATATATCAATGACTTTGCAGGAAACAACAAAGAAATTTTCGAGATCAATTTTACTGGAATGTGTGGAATACCCCAATCTTTCTACATTGTGTTATTAAAAATTACTAACTGTCCTCCTACGTAACGTTGTATTTAAAATTTATTTTCGATCTGGCAACTTCTAGAATCTTACTGTTGTTTTGTTATTGTTCTATGGTGGCTATTATTTTGAATAAACTTGATTTCTATTCATTATTTTCATAACAAATGCTTACAACAAAAACAGAAAATCGCTTATTTTTAAATTATACATCCAATATAAATTTTATTTTAATATTTAAGCAAATAAATAATTGATTATAGAATCGATATTCCATTTATAAAATGCAATTTTTAGAAATTATAAGAAAATAAAAATATTTATTTAAGAAAATTAAATTTTTATAAAATAAAATTTACAAAAAGACAGCATTTAGCAAGAAATAGATGCCATAAGTCTAACAAATTATAATCCTACAGTGATTCCTGTATAGACTTTATCCAATGATTTGTATTTTCAAAATTAAAAATCACATTTTCCATAGGAATACCATAATAGAACACAAATAGATTTGATTGCCTAAATAAAGCAGTTGTTTTACTTCAGTTTGATGGCTATTGTGTGGCATTTCTAAAGGAATCAATGGATGTGAGCGTGTTGTTTTCGTTAAACAAAACATGAAATGAAAATTCAATTGAATATTTATTATGGCATAGCCCAAAGGCGCAACTAAGCATACAATAAAACAAACCCTTACATACACACACAAATATAATGAGAACAAGTGAGAGAAAGAGAGAGAGAGAGAGAAAGAGAAATTTGTTTATATCATTAGCTTAGTTTGGCTGCTGGTTGGCATGGCATGATGTCATTTAATGATTTTGCTGGATTTTTGTTATGCTCCTAAAAATATGCTGCATTTGCTGATCAAATATGTATGGTATACAAAAACACTCTCATGTATTGTATAACGTTAGTCGTTTAACATGTATGTGGTTTGTTTGCTTAATATCTACCCACACTTCTACATCACGTGTATGTATATGTGTGTATGCATGTTTATTTTATTTTATTTTTTCGTTTGTTTTTGTTGTACTAATTTCTTTCTAAACCTTATCATGTGTCTGCCACTGGCAATGTATTTACTTTTTTCCCATGTGTACGTTTGTTCAATTACTCACACTCAGTGTACAAGTATTTGATGTCTGTTTATCTTTCCTTTTTTAATGTTTTCTCTGTGGCTACACACTCTGTCTTTGTCTCTCTCTCGCTCTAGCTCTCTCTTTGTTTCATTTTCCATATAATTTTTGTTTCTCTTCTAAATTGTGTGTATATTGTATGCGATAGGGATTAAATATTTGCTATGAAAGCACAATTTCGATACAATTTGTTAAATATGAAGTATATGAAGGTGGAAATTTGAGTTTTATAAAATGCTTGTAAATGTTTAAAAATCGTAAAATAAATTTACTGCATACATTTAGGCTTAATCTTATCATAGCCTACTGTTAGGGTCACTTCCAATTAATTATCTTACATTGCGACACAATTTCCAAAAGAAAAATTCCGATCGTCTGATAATGGATTGTGCACATTGGTCTGGCAAGGCTATCAGTTTTTAAATATCCTTCGTCTGAAGTGTTTGTTATTCCTTCAGTGAAAGAAATGTTGGCCCAATGATATAAGATATAAGAATATGGATCATTTCTCTCTTAACCATCAGTCCTCTTGACATTATTGCGAGTAACTTGCAAAATTGAAGGCATCTATACTGCTTGTCATAATTGCACTCGCCTTCAGAGTAGTTTGAATATATACAGTCGCGCCATGTAAGGCCCATTGTGATACTACAGTAATCCATTTTCTTTTTAACTCGAAACCATTAGCAAATTTTGATGAAGCGAGCCTGGTGATCTACAAATATTTGGGGTTTTCCCCACCTATAATAGATATTTCCCTTAAAATCAAAAATATAAAAAATGAGTCATTCAAACAAGCGTTTTGCAAAATTACGTTCCGAATTTCGATTTGTTCCAAAGTATCATCAAAATTTAAATCAAACAAATACTAAATCACTCTCTTAACGTTTTCAACATCACCGCGAAAACAATCCACCCCTGCTACCTACAGTGTAGGGCATAATAACCTGCAAGTGGTATAATTTGATGATTGGCAAGCAAATTCACGTTGTCATTGTCATCAGTAGTTATCGCACACACACGTACATCATTCTCTTTCTTTCTCTCATACACAGATTCTCTTTGCTTTACATAATAACAGTGAAAGTTAATAGACACTGAATATTGTACGTGAGTTTCTTGAGTATGGGTAAGTGCATGTGTGTATGTGTGCAGTAGCCAGCATGTTTGTTTTTGTCATGAAACTTTTTAATGGAATTGAATGCCTTTGTGTACGTACAGTAATACTAATAGAAAGAGGAAAAGAGTAATAGAGAGAAAGAGAAAGAGAGAGAGAGAGATTTTGAGTGAGTGGGAATAACAAATTGATTTGCTTACATTGAATATAATACAAAAACACAATGAACGCGTCGTGTGCATTACAGCAACATGTTAAAAATAGAATACATAAGTGCATATGGAAATAATTTCATTTAAAGGCAACTCGCCAACAAGCGCCGACACTGCGCTGCTGCTGCACACTTTTACTATAAGCATATACGACACGCCAAGCACATTCTGTGTCTCTGCCTGGGTGTGCAGAGGCTCAAATTCAATATTATAGGTGCGCGTTTCTTTGATGGTCTTGGAGAGTTGGCCTTTGATAAAACCGCTAATTGTTGTATGGCGTTTGTGAGTGTTTGCCATTCTGAATGAAATTGTTGTGTGTATGGGTGTGCCTCTCATCGGGCAGGAATATTGTTGTTGTTGGTTGGTTTTTACTGTTGCGTGTGTGTTGCTCTTGAACCCCCAAAATTATTATTATTTTTACTTTTTTTAGTGAATTTTTGGGAATTGTGGTGAATTTATTCGGTGTGGTGAGTTCCTAGGGTGACAAGTTTTACAAAGTGCAGTGAATTTGCCTGGTGTGGTGAATAAAAGTGAAATTCACCAAAGTGCCTTTATTCAAAATAGATACTGTATTACCATAAAACACTGTACTATTAGAGCTATTGGGTTCCAACAAGTCTACCAAAAACAAATTGGGGTCACGTAGTGCTGCCATTGTGTCACCCCAAAATTGATTAATTTTTGTTCAATGTGTAGATACTTTTTTTGTTTGTTAAAATTTTATTTTGTTATTTTTTGTTTCTCTTTTTACTCTGTTGTTGTATTAATTAAATTTTAATTTGAAAACAATAAAATAAAAAATTTTGGTTATATTTTGTGTTATTTGGTGATTTTGTTCACAAATGTTGGTTACAATATTTTGTTTTACTGCCAACATTGTTTAGGAGTAACTGTTATTGGAACTTTAAGCAGAGCCATCTATTGCTAAAGTTTAAAACTTATGAAAAAGCTTTTCATGACTCCACAAGGTTTTGCCGCAAGTAGAACGCTTTTAATAAATAGAGCTTTTGAGACAACAAATAAGTCACAGCTGATTGGCAAAATAATTGACATCAGTATTGCCATTGGTCTAATTTATTAAAATTTTAAATACTTTAATTGAAGTTTAGTGGCATGGGGAATAATAATTTGTACAAAATAAGAACTCATGATTTTATTTAAATCAAGTTCAACATAAAGGGCTTAAAAAAGTCATGTGCGGAAGAGACAATACGATATTACCAAACAACTAAATTACCAGTGCATCCAATAGAAAAAAAGTAGTGTTTTAAAATGTATATAAAAGCCGGCTTAACTCCTCTATGGCAACACTATTGAACAGTGCAGTTGTTGTGTTATTAAAAAACCATTTTAAATCACTTGCGGATTTACTTCGCTCCGACAAAACTAATTTTAGTCATTCTAACGGTTCTTCTAGAAAATTTAATCAAAATGCCTGTACATTTTCGCAAATTTACTGAACAGAACAAATTAATGGAATTTGTGGAAAACGAAATGAAAATTCGTTCTTCGGCGGCCATTGCAAGAAATGGTGTCTTTTGTATTGGTGTATCAGGTGAGTTGTTTTAAAATCTAGATTACAGAAACAACATAACCTTGACCTCTTTGATATCATGTTCTTTCAAGGTGGTTCCATTGCCAAATACATAGTCGATGTACTACATCGCATTCATCCAAATTGTTTGGAAAAATTCCGCATATTCTTCTGTGATGAACGTTTTGTGCCTGCAAACGATGAAAACTCTACTTATGGTGTCTATAAAACTGCTTTGATACCCTCATCCACTATAAAAGAGTCACAAATCATTGGCATCAACATAAATTTAACTTTGAAAGAATGTGCTCAGGATTATGAAGAGAAAATTTTAAAAGAATTCCATTTGAAAGCGAGTGAAATTCCACAGTTTGATATACTGTTTTTGGGTATTGGACCTGATGGTCACACTTGTTCTCTGTTCCCGGGACATCCTGCATTGAAGGACACTGATCGTTTAATAGCAGCGGTAGATAATTCACCAAAACCGCCACCACAACGGATTACCATGACATTTCCACTGATTAACAATGCTAAATGCGTGATGTTTATGTCTCTGGGCGAAGATAAGGCTAATATAGTCAAAGTGAGTATTAAAGAAATTTGTTTTATTTGTTTTGTAATCCATTAAATGTCCATCATACCAATGCAATGTTAATCTTGTATTCAAATACTAACATAGGAGGGCTATAAAACTAAATTATGGCTCCTTCAACCATTTTGGAAAATCCGTATTTTGTATTTATAATTTTAAAAATGTATTCCATGTTGATCATTGTTTAATTTGTCCTGAGATTTTAGTTGCTCTCGCTTAATCAGCAAATAGAGAAAACAAAAATACTTTGAGAAAGATTGGGTTGGGCTCTAAACGATATGTTGTGGCCCTAACTCAAAAAAATAATCACACATTCATAGGCATAAAATATCATTTGATTTGTTTAAAGCTGAGGTTCTCTGTATGTTGAAAATGCCGTTTAGGAAAGATTAAAAGATTTGAAAGATTGACTGAAAAACTACAATAACAATTAGCCCCTTTGCAGTATTTCATTGTTAGGGAGAAAGTAATTCAAGGCAATTGTTTTTTCATTTTCACGAATGTCTACCATATACGTGGCAGGTTAATGCTTTTCTCTGTCTAATATGACATTGAGGCGAAAATAAAACAATTTGTTGCATAACATCTTATAGAAGTTGCAAACATTTAGATTTACCCGTTAACTCAGTTGTTGTTGCTGTCCTCCTTTGTAATCCATTACCTCTGCTCCCCACTGATCGCATTACCTTTCGTTGAAGTGAGAGAGCGAATTGTGTTCATGATAAATACAAACTGTTTCGATAGTGATTAAGCTTTATTTCTTAACAGTATTGTTACTTGTTCGACCAACGGTTAGTTTCTGCTCATACTATTGAGATCACTTTTTTGATTCAAGATGGTTCTCGTCTTTCCTAACTAAATGTAGATTCAAGTGTAGTGCGCCTTCTATCGTATTTCATGCCATTTATTTTTAAAATATTATATCCTTCATATGTCCCCCGCGGATGCAAGTCCATTCGACCTTTTTTAAATAAATTTAGTCGTTTGGCGTCAGTGATGGCTTAAATATTGACTTCTACTGTTTCAAGAGTTGCTGCTTAGGCAGTATATTACGCGAACGAGGGGGTCAGAAAATTCGGCCACTTCTGGAAAGAAAGTTTTTAACGAAATTGATTTGAAACAAATCGTCTTGTTTGAGAACGGTATTGCCCGACAGCGCTTGTCGTTTACCGTAACGCCAGCTCTTTGCTTATTTCGAAACAAATAAGAACCGATGATGCTGCCAGCATGTAAATCGCATCAAATAGTCAATTTAAATTAATGTCATGGCGATTGTAGTAGTAGTCTCTCAGTTTGTCTCTCAGCATATTTCTAACAAAAACTCTGAGAGTAAATTAAGATTGCCATGAAAAGTTTCTCAAAAAAAAAAAACTGTCGTTCGAAGTAAACTTTCAACTAAAGGTCCTGGCGCGCGGATAAAACTAACACACACGCAACATAAGTGTTGTGAGAATTAAGATCGTAATCCTAACTGAAGGGTCGTAAAGACCAATTATGTATGTATGTGTGTAATGGTGATTAATTAATAATTTGAGGATAATCTTCGCTTTAAATATGTTTTATTTGCTTAGTCCGTTTTAAATGAGCTGAATAAGCAAAAATCGAATTCATTTGGGTTTAATTCTTGTACGGACATTATTTTATAGGTATGTAAGCCAAGATCAAATTTATCAAGTTATATTTATTATATCTATTGATATCAAGAGGTCTCGTGGAACTGAAAACTACACGAAAAAAGTTTATTTAGTTGCGAGGCCAAGTATTTATTTCATACTGACGGTTTAGCTAAAATGTGTATGTTGTCCTTGCATTTTTTATTTATTAAACGATTAATCAATGCTAATCTTAGTCTAACTTTATGGAAAACATGGTGGCAGTGATAATGATAAATTGGCCAATCATTCTGAACTTTTCGAAACTTAATTTCAAACATTTTAACATTTTAATTCCTATCATTTTACAATTGCTAAAGTCTCCAGACATTACTAATCCAAGAGATTTATTGTGGGTGTGTGTGTGTGTGTGTGTATTTTTTTTTAAGTTTGCTTAGCCAAATTTTTTTTTTAATTTTTAATTTTAGCGAATTTTTGTTAATAAAGATAAGTTACCAGCTGGCATGATAAAACCTTTAAATGATTGCTACTGTATTCTAGATGCTGAATCTGGCAAGTATATCAATTGCTAGAGTACATACATAAGCAATTATTATTGGAATATTTTTTTTCTATTTTTTTCTATTTTTTTTTATTAAAATTTTTTTTCATGTACATACTTTATAAAAAAAAAATGATATTTAATTAACAATTACTGTACAATTTAAATCCTTATATTAAGTACTTATGGTAATAAAAAAATTTTGTATTTTCTCACGGCTTTTGTTTTTTTTTTTTGTTTTTTTTTTAACGTTTGGCAAGTTTTATGTTTTTTTTGTTGTTGTTATCAATAACTTAAATCACTTTTAAATTATATTTCTACTTGTATATTTATAATACTATTTATCTGATTAGTTTTCTCTATCCATATATACACAATAAATTAATTCTAGCCCATAATGTTTTTCTTAATGGTACCCCAACAACCTAAACTCTGACTCGCTATTGATTCATTATCAATTTCTTTGTTGTATTGTTCGCGTAGCAATGGATCCGTAGGACCCCAGTCATGTTTAGGCTTAAAGGCAGCACGGAATTTCTCACACCAACTATCCCCAGGAGCTCGTATCACTCCTACAACTATCCACAGTGGCAATTGCATGACACCAAAACATGTTATTGTCCAGCCAATTGCTGAAATATAAAAAAAAGATTTTTTATTTCCTAGATTTAAACCCATTTGGAAGGTTTACTTACCATATGCCCATGTAGGATATATAATACCATTGTAGGTTAAAGGTGTATAGGTGGATAGAAAATATATAAGAATGGCTGTCATAATTAAAGGTGTAACCACAGCCCAACACCAACGCCAATAGGGACCCACTTTGCGGCCCATCATGAATTCGGCATCCTTGCACAAGCGATCAACGCCATAAACCCAGCCCAAGACATACAATTCAGCAATGCCCAAAACCAAGGCAATCATAGAAGCACCGAAATAGTCCACAATTGTTAAAATAAATTGGCCACCCTGCATAAAAGAAAGTTTTTATAGATTTTAGTCTCCCCATAGCAAAAAAAAAAAAAAAACCAATACCCTCTACTTACCGGTGTTACATAGGACAAGCCAATTATAAAACTAACAATGGCAATACCTAAAGCACATTGCCATTGTTTGATTTTTGGAAAATTATCTCTTATCGCAGTCACAGTACAGGAAGTCATGGCAATATTGGAACCAATGCCCAACACAAACAACATAAAGAAAAATAAAACGGAGAAAATTTGTGGAAATTGTCGAAATTTGGCTATGGCATCCGGATAAGAAATGAAAGCTAAGCCAGCACCACCTTTTATCACACTGCCAATATCATCTGTGCCGATTTCATGTGCTAAATGGCCCAATATACCGAAAATTGTACAGCCGGCCAAAAGAGAGGTGGCCGTATCCAAACCGGTAACAATGGTAGCATCACGATGAACATTGTGGCCAAATCTGTTATACGAGGCATACATAATAATATTGCCAAAGCATACGGATAAAGAGTAGAAACATTGGGTAACGGCAGCATACCAAACCTGTAAGAAAAAATGGGTTGAATGGGGTACTTTCTTTAGGAAATTGAACGGGTAGAGTATACCTTTGGATCTAAAATTTTACTCCAGTCGGGTTTAATAAAATAAATAATACCATCTATGGATCCGGGCAAAGTAACAGCTCTGATCAACAGCACCAACATGATGATATAAGGAAATATGGCCAAAAAGTATGAAGCTTTGCCTGAGCTTTTTACACCTTTGCTGATAATGGCAAAAACAAATAGCCAGGAAATAAATAAACCCAAAACCAGCTCCCAATTGGGCCAACCAATGCCATCATTGATATCATGTTTTTCACGTAATACCTCATTGCTAAAATCGTATTCAAAAAAAAAAAAAAGAAAAAAGCAAACAAACATTAAAAACCCTTTCAATTTGAAAAGCAAAATTTGCGGAAACGTTTCTCTTACACAAAATACCATTCTGAACTTGATATGGTGCGATTACTTGAACGCATTATATTATCGTAATTTACTGTTAAATTGTTAATTGCTTTATTTGCTAGTGTAACACCACCCTCAACCACATCTAAGGCGGTTTTATCGCTGGGCATTGAATCGATGCAATTGCTACCCCATTCCGGACGACAATATGCCCAGGGCAGAGGATCACGAAATGATGCCACTAAATAATAGGCAATTATTGCACATACCGATTCATAATAACTGCCCAACATATAAACCATAAATGCTTGACCCAAGCCAATACCTTTAAGTATAAAAAAAAAGAGAGTTCGATGATGGTTAAAGGAAAATTAGAAATTATAATAGAATTGTGTATGCCAAAAGCAAGCTAATAATTAAAGGAAGAATGTCTTATAAAAAGAGCAATATGGCAACAGATAGTAGATGATAGATAATGAAACAATAATTTTAGACTCTTTTGAGGTGTAATGTACGTTTAATTTGTTACGTAATTTAATAACCATAATGAAAGGGAATGAAACATTGATTAAAACTAATGTATTAGGAGGTATGTGTGTACATGTATTATACTTAATTGGGTTAATTTTTTAATTGTTAATAAATCATAATGAATTTTCGCAAAACGCAAAAACGATTACAATACACAGAGGATTATCGATTTCAAAAGTCATTAAATTAAACACACATAAAGCTGTGATTTCGGTAAAAAAAGTTTATATCATATAACGATTCTGGATTGATCTCTTTGAGGTTATTTCGGTCACTTCTTTCCACTTTTTTTTTTGGCGGTATCTAGGCGATAAGCTAACGAATGTTGAAATTATTAGCCTAGATACTGTCATTTATATAGTACACAGAGAAAAGTCGAACGCCGACAAATCGTATGATATTGAGGGTCTATCAAAATCCTCTATCTCTCTGGCATCTGCTCATTCTATAAAGTCCTAATCGGTACAGTCGTATGGTCACAGTCATCGTCTTTTTTTTTTTGTCTTGCTGATTGTCTGAATTGCGAAGTAGGTTTCCATAAAGCATTTCGTCGGAGGTAGTAAGTTGGTTTTGTCCGTAAGGGTAACAAATGGAATAGCATTTAAACATTTACGTTTTCTCCAATCGATTACTCTAGCTAAAGTTGCTAATTAATTCGATATTTATTTGGTTTCAAAAATGAAAGTCAAAGCTAATGGAAGTTTATGTTAAAAATTGTTGCGCCTATGCATTTAAAACTGGATTGTGCAGGCTTCAATATCCTCACTTATTTAGGACAGTACATGCTCACAATTGATTTTCCTTCCTTAAGACATTCAATAAAAATATTGTGATTAATACTCCGCGATGGTCCTAAAAGGCTGGCGTTCAGCTAGTTTACGCACTTTCAGTCTACGATCTTCTGGAGCAGAACCTAGCTCGGCTATAATTTTTTGAAATGAGTTTCCAAATAAAAGCATTCAATTTCAGAAGTAAGTTTTTGGCCTAGTAACAGGAAAAATACCCAAGGTTTGGTATGTATTTTAAAATTTAGGATTTGTATGCCTTGTTGGGTAGCTACACCGGTCTATGGTCTCTTCATTTAAACTTTCCAGTTGATTTTTTTTTAGCTGCATGAAAATTATCGATAACTTTCGTTGTGTAAACATTTCTGTTCAGTATGTTTAGCAAGTAAGCCAGTTATCATGAATTGTTTGCGAAGTTCTTAGAACATTTCCTTTATTATACGGCAAATATAAACGGTGTAGCGGTGAGCGAGCGATTCGCGTAGGTATTCATAATCATAAATCTTTTCTTCTGTACTGAAGAAGCCGCCAGAATATTGATTGGTCATCGTTCTCAACTAATTGGTCTTCGTCCTAGGACTATGTAGACAATTTTACTTAAAGATTGTGCCTATAAAATTCAGCTCGTACAAGAATTGAAGTCAAAACACCATCGTTTGCATTGTATTTTTGATGATTGAGCTCAATTGAAAAAATTCGAAGATGGGGGACCATTTTCATCAAAGAATTGTGTTGAGTTATGAAGCTCGTATATTCGTATTTCGAACGAACACAATCCTCAGGTTGTTAACGAACCACCCATTTGATACAATAAAATTGATACTCTGATGAATTTTACATGCTATTGGCATGGGTCCTTATGTCTTTCTGAGCAAAGATGAATTCCAGTAAGTCAAGCCATGTTGACTAAATTTTTGTTTATGATAAATACAAACTGTTTCGATAGTGATTAAGCTTTATTTTTTAACAGTATTGTTACTTGTTCGACCAACGGTTAGTTTCTCCTCATACTAATGAGTTCACTTTTTTGATTCAAGATGGTTCTCGTCTTTCCTAACTAAATGTAGATTCAAGGGTAGTGCGCCTTCTATCGTATTTCATGCCATTTATTTTTAAAATATTATATCCTACATATGCCCCCCCGCGGATGCAAGTCCATTCGACCTTTTTTAGATAAATTTAGTCGTATGGCGTCAATGATGGCTTAAATATTGACTTCTACTGTTTCAAGAGTTGCTGCCGAGGCATTATATTTACGCGAACGAGGGGGTCAGAAAATTCGGCCACTTCTGGAAAGAAAGTTTTTAACGAAATTGATTTTTAAAACAAATCGTCTTGTTTGAGAACGGTATTGCCCGACAGCGCTTGTCGTTTACTGTAACGCCAGCTCTTTGCTTATTTCGAAACAAATAAGAACCGATGATGCTGCCAGCATGTAAATCGCATCAAATAGTCAATTTAAATTAATGTGATGGCGATTGATTGTGTTGACTTATTAACCGCGAGGCCTAGGTCATACATACATCTCCAACAAAACTTTTCGGTGACTGTCTCTCAGCATATTTCTAACAAAAACTCTAAGAGTAAATTAAAGATTGCCATGAAAAGTTTCTCAAAAAAAAATCTGTCGTTCGAAGTCAACTTTAAACTGAAGGTCATGATGCGCGGATAAAACTAACACACGCAACATAAGTGGTGTGAGAATCAATCCGCTAAACACCAACTACATTTGGTTTCAACATAACTGTGCATCTGATCATACAGCGTACTTAGGAACGTTTGTTAGCAAACGATTTATTGCAAAATAAAATTGCATGTACAGTTGGCATTCTTTCGTATGAACTAACGCTTGGGAATAACTTTTCGTATGCCTATGTTAAGTCAGTAACTCTTGAAGCATTGGAAGTCAACACTCTATTAATATTTCTGTCTTATATTGTAATTTTAAGTTATCAAGCTCTTAAAAGAACACCATACACTGAGTTTCCCAAACTTGTTTGGTTTACAAATTATTCTTGAACTTCAAACTTCAAAAAGTTTCACCATTGCGAACAGAGTAACTTGGTTAACATTTCCACTTTGTTTAATTGTTTAAAATTAATTACTCGTTCAGTTAATTGAAATTATTTATTCTCATATATCTTCTCTTTTTTTGTTTTGTTTTTGTTTTTGTTTTTTTTTATTTTTTTTTTAACAATTTTTAAATAATTTTTCACACTTTAGTGCTCAATTTCAAGTTCATCTGTAATAGGAATTATTTTGTTTCTTTGTTGTTGTTTTTGTTTACCTATTATTGTTGTTGTAATTGTTGTTTCTTAAACAAATTAATAAAGAATTTTTTTTTTATTATTATTATGATTGATTGGCACAATACTGTGTAGAAAATTTGTCGTTTTTCAAAGATTTCCAAATGAAAGTGTCAACAAAACACGTCAAAATACATGCCGTTTTTTGCTTTTCTCATCATTCCCTGTTTCGCACTATTTTTTTTTAATGATTTATTTACGATTTTATAGAGTAAACGAGTAGAGTAGAGTAGAGAGAGAAAAAAAATCAAATCATTTAACGAACAAAATTCAATTGTTTTTAATTTTCCAATCACCAACAACAGCAGCATAACGAAATGTATGTTGCAAGATTTGTAAAATATTAAATCAGACGATTTAATTGCCCATTTAAGAATGATTGATGTGTTAGTTGTCTTTTTATACTGTCACGCCTGCTAACCCTCGTGATTCTATAAATATGTATCATAAATATGAATATTAGACACAAAGTAATACAAAGTCTATCATATTTGAAGTAGACGACAAGAGAAAATTTCTCTTAAGAACGTTAATTAAGAAGTTTATTGAACTTGCAAAGTTTTGTTTTTACATTCAGAGAGACAGAGAGAGAGAGAGAGAGAGTGAGAGAGCCTGTTAGATTTGTCATATGGTCTGGACTTTAGAGTTAATGCAGGTCGACATCTTTTTGGTTAATCTAGAAGCCTTAAGGGTCTAAAATTCGCATAAAGTGTTGCTTCTTAGAGCGACTGAGTAAACCTTTGTTTCTGCACTCCAAAGAGAATTGATATATTTTTGCAGCGGACAATCAGTAGTCGAGTTCGATCACTCTACGCCTTTGCAAATATTGGTCCAGCTTGTATTGACTTTCAGGAAGGTTTCAATATATGTTTGACGACCTTATCGAGTACTCAACTATAATAAGCTTTAACTAGTACAGGCAAATTCTTAATATGAACCTCTAGGCTTTCGGAAGCAAGCAATCAGCCACAAACAGATAACTTTGGTTACCTATGAAAAAAAAAACGGTTTGCAATAGAAAGTTGGAAATAGTTTCCTGCTAGGTCGTTGGATGTCTTCAATGGTTATCTAACCTAATCTTCTAAATAACGTTGTTTTCTAGAGAAATGTCTTCAATTAAAAATTTATATGTGAAGTCTCCTTGATAAAGATGCACTGCACACCACCTATATAACGGTAGTCTTTGTTACGCTTTATTGGTTTCTACTTGGGTTTGGCAAAGGCGACTTAATGTCTTGTCACGCTGGGAAATTTTTTTCTCTGGCCAGTCCGTACTCTGTTCTATAAGAGGTTCAACTAATTCTGAATATTCGTTTCCTACATATTCGTTCTATAGATGAAGACAGCTTTTCCTATGACCGTCGTTATCTTGGGCCTGTTCGTGAAGCTAATATTCAGGTGTTCTTATATTCGATGTTTGTATCACAGAAGAAAACTTTTGCGGCCATATATTCTACCATTCAGGCAATTGAATTGGCACGACTACACCAGTTTAGTTCCTTTAGCAGTTTAGTTCCTCGAGGAGCTCACCCCATAGGAACTCATTTCATCAGATTCGTGTAGTTTATAGAGCTTTCTAACTGTCATCTTCCTTACATATTCCCTAATTGACAGAGTCGTGCTGACATCTAAAGGTGCAGTTCTAGTATTTGTAATGCCAAAAGAAGGAGCACATCTATGCACTTTGAACCGAATATTCCTGTGAGAAGCAGTCTAGAAGGTGAGAAGCAGTCTAAGTCACATACATACATACATAGTTGATCATTACAACCCTTCAGTTAGGATTACGACCTAGTTTCTCATATCACTTATGTCGTGTGTGTTCATTTTATATATGAGTGGTAGAGGCCTACAGTTTAAAGTCGATTCCGAACGACTTCTCATGGTAATCTTATTTACTTTCGGTTGCCGAAGAAATATTTTTTCCTATTTCATTTCATTGGAGATGTCTGAGCTGGGATTTGAACTTCCAACTCTAAGTCACGTTTTGTCAAAAAAAAAATTTAAAAAAAAAAAAATTTAAAATTTATTTGTTTTCGTCTAACAAAAAATAATAATAATTTTATCTTTATTTTAAATTAGTTTTTAAACTTGTACATGCAATACTAATGAATAAAATATAAAAAAATTTAAATATTTTAATGAATAGAAATGCAATAACAAAGTAAAGGAATGAATTTCACCAATGATAACTTATCTATTAGAATGGCATGCAATACAATAGAAACACTTAATGAATGAAAAGACAAATTTTAATTTAAAACTACAATTTTACATTAGACATGCATTTAAAATGATAAAAACTTACATGAAATATAATTCAGCTGAAGATTTTGGCTTTGCCAAAACACTACCCACAACAGCTGATGCATTAGACAATGCCACTGAGGTGGTTGTGGAATTGGATAAAGGTTCACTGTATAAATAATTGGCGGTATTTGTTTCTAAAGATGCAACACAAGCAGCATTCCATGAATCTCTACACTCGGACCAGGGTAAAGGAGATTTAAAGGAATCGAACAGATAATGTGTAGTCATGCCCATAATGGCAACATAATATGTGCCCACCATTAAGATGGAAACTATTTGGCCAATGCCAATGCCTTTATAAAGGACACAAATTAACACACGTACATTAAGAACAGGACCAATGAATATGAGTTAAAAAAAAAGAGGACAACAATACATTATTACAATATACAAGACATTCTTTTACATTTTACTATGATGATGTTGTAAACAAATATGAACTGAAGGACAAAACAAACAAAAAAGTCCAATAGACCAACTTACCTCTCATCGCTGGACATAAATCGAACACTTTCACTGAACCTCTACTAGAAAACTGGCCAATAATCATTTCCAAATAGTATATAGGCTTGCCTACTAGAAACAGTACCACCAGATAAGGTATTAGAAATGCACCGCCACCATTATCGAGTGCGGTAAATGGAAAACGCCACACATTACCCAAACCAACGGACATGGCTATGCAGGACATAAGAAATTCTACCCCCTTACCCCAAGTCTCACGTTCTGGCATTGGTTTGTGTTTGGGCGGGTGGACTACATTCTCTGTATTTACAACTGTTCTTCCAGCTTCAATATTATTTCGACTTTTACTGCTTCGGCCATCGTCTCCTATGAAGGCAGGATTTTCATGGGGTGTTGACATAATGTGTATAAAAAAAAAGAAAATCTAAAATTTTCTTTTAGGTCCTGTAAAGAATGAAAAATAAAGTTTTCTGTTAGACTTATTGGCATAAATAAAGAACTTTATCGTTTTACAATATGTCTTAAGTTATCTAGAGTTCGAATCGTAATTGCAGAAATAATTAATATTCGCCTATTATTTCTAAAAAAAATTAGGGATGGCTCCATGCCATCTTCAAGAGAATGCATAAATACATACATAGTTGGTCATTACAACCATTCCTTCAGGACTACGACGAAGTTTCTTACAGCACTTTATGTCGTGCATATTAATTTTATTCATGAGTGTCAGGATCAGGACCTACAGTTTAAAGTCGATTCCGAACCGTCAGATTTTGGAGAAACTTTTCATGGCTATTTTCTTTACTCTCTCAGAGTTTTTGCCTGAGGAAGTCACCGAAGAAATATTTTGTGTATTTCTTTTTGTTGGAGATGTATGACCTGGGATTTGAACTGCAATCTCCCTTCCACGTGCTTTATGCTTTCACTTGTTTTGTACTTCCACATGCTTTGCACTTCCATGAGCTTTTCACTTTCACGTACTTTGCACTTCCACGTGCATTTCACTTCCTCTGGCTTTATACTTCTACGTGTTTTGTAGTTTCACGTACTGTGCACTTCCGAAAGCTTTGCAGTTCTACGTGCTTTGTACTTCCATGTACTTTATACTTCCAAGTGCTTTGCACTTCCCAGCTCTTTACACCTCCACGGGTTTACACTTTCACGTGCTTTTTAAACTTTCACGTGCCTTTCACATTCACGTGATTTGCCCGTCCAGGTGCTTTACACTTTCAAATGCTTTGCTCTGCCACATGCTTTGCACTGCCACATGCTTTACGCTGCCACATGCTTTGTACTGCCACTTGCTTTGCACTTCCACGTACTTTGCATCTCCAAGTGTTTGGAACTTTCATGCCTTTCAACTTCCAAGTGCTTTGCTCTTCCAGTTCATACATACATACATAATTGGCCATTACAACCCTTCAGTTAGGATTTCTGCCTAGCTTCTCACACCACTTATGTTGTGTGTGTTAATTTTTATGCATGTTTATAAGTCACTCCGAACACATCGACTCCGAACGACAGATTTTTGAGAAACTTTTCATGGCAATTTTATTTACTCTCTCAGAGTTTTTGTCGGAAATCTGTTGAGAGGAGAAGTCGCCGTGGAAATATTTTTTCATATTTCGTTTTTGATGTATGACCGGGAATTCGAACCCTGGCCTTTCGTCTAATAAGCCAACACACTACCTACTAGACTACGGCGACTTCTTCAAGTTACTTTACACGCGATTTCACGTGAATTCATTTTCACGTTTTCTTGATGTCTACAAAACTCATGCTAGGATTTAGTTGACAACACCATGATTTCGATACCGAATCAAAATAAAATATTTAACGAAATTCTGTCACGTTACTGGGTACTGAATTCTAATTCCGATCCATAATTGCCCTTAGTTATCGCACAAGCATTCTCTTTAAGATAGGGCATGGTATAGTAGGGGTGCACTATAATAGTTCTATGTCAACATTCTTAATTGTTTTGTTTTTATTTACTTTTCATAAACAAAACAAAACAAAACAAAACATTATTTATTTATTTATTTTTCTTTTATCAAAACCATTATTGCCAAATAAAAGTAACAAAAAAAAAAATCTCTTTGTTTTGAGTCCAATTATAGTCGTAAACTATTCTACAGAACACACTTGTTTCCACATCAATGGAAGTGTCAATATTTGTCAACATTTTTCGATAAAACTTTTTCGCAAATATCGTATAATTTTCTTTCTTTTTTTTCCTGCTTTTTTTTTTTTGATATAAATTTTATGACTTCTTATGGCCCATTCTTTAGAAAAAGCGTGATGTCGGTTATGGTGTTAATTGCATCATTCCCATTGTAAATATTTACGAAATTAGTTTTTGTAACTATTTTATGATACGTATTATATTAAATATCATAGCTAGGCTTATGATCTTGATCTAGATAAGTGTGAAAATATTTATTAACGGCCTATTTTTCGTAAATTCAAATTTTTAAACTCGTACATTTACGCTGGCAGTTAAGAGGGCTTGTCTTAGATAAGCATTATCTGGGATTAACTGTTATTATGAGATTTGCAATATTGACAGTATGACTCGTGAAAGTTATTATGGTTTCAATAGTTCCAGCATTAGTCTAAAGTTCAGGACAATTAACAGAAAAATTTACTTACTCCAGATATAGGAAAATTCACATTCACTTTAAATTTTGTCACGCTCACTTAAATTTTTTTTGTACAAGTGAAATAAGGGGACTTGCTCCCAAGAATCATGTATTCCTACGATACACTCGCCTTTCTCGGCAGGTACATCCATATGTAGTCAATTGGCCAGTGGATCGCCCTCTGCATTATAGACAAATTTTGTTTTTTAGCCCGACTATTCGTATGTCAAACTCACACTGCATTACCTACAAAATTCGTTCTTTAGTCGGACTATTCATAGGTGCAACTACCTTCCTACAGAGTTCTTTCCTGTCACTTATGTTATAAAGAGATTCAAATCTATTCTCCACAAACTCTACTTTCTCTTTCCTCCTTCCCATAACGTTTTTTCCTAGTTCCAACACAGTGCACTGCATGAGTGGGAGCCATCCCCTGCGCTTTCGTTAGTCGTACAAACTAAAGAAAAGCATTGTGTTTCAAGGTATAATTAAATCTCTGCAATCACTATGTGCAATCTTAACTGCGATAATATTTTAATTATTGGATTTGTCAAATGTTTATTTTGACGGGAGAAATTTCAAGGTAATTCACTTGCATATTATCTTCACTTGTCTGTCTAATCGTTTATTGTTATTATTATGATTATTATTGTCTGGTAATTGTTTAAATTCATCTGTTGCAGATTTAGTTTTGTTTTATAATTTTATTGGCAACTGCACTCATAAGGAAATATTATATTTGAATTAGAAAGCTTTAAATGCTTATCTCATATTTAAATTTTTTATGGAGTATGTTGTGCATACATTGCACAGCAATAACGATTACAAATATTTTAATAACTAAGATTTCTTCTCTAGTATTTGGTTAGTCGGTACAATAACTTTTTAAACAGGGGACAAATTGTAGATGGTAGGTAAACTTAAGAGGGAGGGAGTGCTACGAAGTCTGTGCATTTAGAACACGGGCCTGTGTTTAGTCCACCACGCTGTAGACAACACTGTTCTAGAACGGAATGGATCCTAAGTCTTATAGGTAGTGTGTTGGTGAGACCCAGCCCAGTTCAAAGCCCAGGTCTCCAACAAAACTAAATATAAAAAAATTCGCTCGGAGACTTCCCCTCAGCAGATTTCTGGCAAAGACTTTGAGAGTAAATAGTAGTACCCGCCACTCATGTATACAATTAACACACATAACATAAGCGGTTTGAAAAGCTAGGTCGTAATCCCAACTGTATGTAAGATGAGCCTCAGAGGGCCTGGACTTCAGAGGCAGACTCAGGTTATTGGTTACTAGGACTTCTAATCTAGAAATATTTATCTCAGGTATTTGCTGATCGGTGAGATGATTCCCTTTTCCTCTACGTCTCTTCGTTCTTTCTCTTCTTTAATTGTGTGTTTCGAAAATCTAAACGAGTACTGAAGTAGGTGTTTTCCTCTATGAAACCAATGTCAGGGAATCTTATAGTCTTTCTGTGAAATATAGTGTCTGTTAGTCTAAAATTCTGGTGTTTGGTAAGGCCACGAAGGGCTAGTCAGGAAACATATACCGAAAAAACTTATCAGTAACAAGAGCATATGGCTAATCAGGTGGATCTGAAGGCGGTCACTTCTGGTTTGGGATTGTAAGAGGTTGCTAATAGCTCTTGTATTGGATTATCGAATGAGATTAGGCTAAGTGCCTGTGGTGTCAAAGAGGGCCACTATAAGTTCTCAAGTGAGATTTGGCATCAAGCTACCACTCCAACCTAACTAATTTAACTCAATCTGGTCATTGTGATATCACTTAGAAGATCAGGATCAGCTTTGAAAGCAATGATAGGAAAGACAGTTCGGTGCAACCATAAATAGGCTTCTTTTGGGGATTGTGCATAGAGATGTAGATCAGACTTAAAGATCACTAGAACCTTATGGCCGAAGCTTAACTGTACGAGCACAAAATAAATCTTAAAAATGAGTAGAAGGGAGTTAAGATATATTATGATAGTGTTAACGGGCCGTGGACCCTTTAGATACAGGATCAATGCAGGATGCAACAGGGATATATTAGGTGTAAACATAGAACATTTTGTGAATCTAATCTAACATCGGTAAGGTGCTACTTTGATTTCCGGCTAACATGAGGACAGTCAAGAATTCTGAGATAATTTTTTAAGGCCATATTGTGTCTTCTATTTGCTGTGTTGTCTTCTATTTCTGCATTAGTCGGAAAGCGGTGATTACTTTGGTCTCTCGAAAACATAACCCAAATAAGTTTCATTTGAAAAATAGTTTTTACAGCAGGGCGGAGTTTTTCGGAAGTACGCTTGTATTGGAGTTTGGCACGTTGGCATGGAGCGTAATGAAAATGAATACTGTAGGGTGTACTTTATCATAATGCATATTCATATTTATTTAATACCGTTTCAAATTGTATATTATTTGTCTGACAATATTATTTTATTGTATAACCCAACCGACATCATTAAATAATTTCATCAATGTTGTCAACAACTTTAAATGCTCTCTGATGTTATAAAAATAACGCAGAGAAAATTGCTTAAAATAAACAAAAAAATAAATGCATTTAATGGGTTCAACAATAAAAAATACAAAAAAAAACAAAAGTTTATAATAAAAGCATTAAAAAAAGGCTGTAAAAAATGGCGTAATAAAAAAATATGGTATCCCACACGCCCATAATAATGATAGAAAGTAGTAAAATCGGTATACGATTCAAAAGCGTTCTATTCCAAGCGGAAGTTAAAAATAGATTGTGTGTGTGATATTTTTTCAAAAACGAATTTAATTGATTGCATGCTTGGTTAGATGGTTTGATAACTTCGTCTTTGATTATTTTTTTTTTATAATAATGAAGATTATTTTTACACTTTCAATTCAAATTAAATTTTTTACTTTTAAAGTTAAAAAACAATTTGATTCATGGTCAGGTACTTTGTTGCAATCATAATATTTTTTTTTTCATTTTCGTTTTCATTTGGCGGTAATTTTCTTTAATTAATTGGAAATAAAACTTGAAAATTAATTAAAAAAAAAACTAAAGAAAGTTTTACCGACAAGGCCATTTATGTAACGCTAACATGTAGTAACTCGCTATTCTGTTTGAGGTCTTTTTGATTTTACTTTAAGATTCAAATGTGGTTGTAAGAGTATTTTGGTCATAACAGTGTACTGTAGTAGTAATGTTTGTACCTTAAGACGTTGTTTCTTTTTTTCCAAACCATAAAATTGTTTTTTTTTTTTTTGAGAAAATAATAGGGACAGCAGCAGATTTGTTTTTTTCAAACCAAAATACAAACAAAACGCGTAAGAGATGCTAGGGATTGTTGTTTGAAAAAATAATAGGGACACCAGCAGCTTTCTGGCAAAATAATAATGTTTGTACCCTAAGACGTTGTTTTTTCAAACCATAATACAAACAAAATACTTAAGAGATGCTAGGGGTTGTTGTTTGAAAAAATAATAGGGACAACAGCAGATTTCTGGCCAAATAATAATGCTTGTACCCTAAGACGTTATTTTTTCAAACCATAAAATAAATAAAACACGTAAGAGATGCTAGGGGTTGTTGTTTGAAAAAATAATAGGGACAGTAGCAGATTTCTGGCAAAATAAAAATGCTTGTACCCTAAGACATTGAGTTTTCAAACCATAAAACAAATAAAACATGTCAGAGATGCTAGGGGTTGTTGTTTAAAAATAATAATAGGGACAGTAGCAGATTTCTGGCAAAATAAAAATGCTTGTACCCTAAGACGTTGAGTTTTCAAACCATAAAACAAATAAAACACGTAAGAGATGCTAGGGGTTGTTGTTTGAAAAAATAATAGGGACAGTTGCAGATTTCTGGCAAAATAAAAATGCTTGTACCCTAAGACATTGAGTTTTCAAACCATAAAACAAATAAAACATGTCAGAGATGCTAGGGATTGTTGTTTGAGAAAATAATAGGGACAGTAGCAGATTTCTGGCAAAATAATAATGATTGTACCCTAAGACTTGTTTTTTAAAACCATAAAACAAATAAAATACATAAGAGATGCTAGGGGTTGTTGTTTGAAAAAATAATAGGGACAGTAGCAGATTTCTGGCAAAAACTGTCAAAAATCTGCCTGCCATTCGGAGTCCACTTTAGACTGTAGATCCCGCCACCACTCATGTATAAAATTAACACACACAACATGGTTGGTAATGGGAAAAGCTAGGTTGTAATCCTGACTGAAGGGTTGTAGTAAATC
Source organism: Sarcophaga bullata (assembly GCA_005959815.1). Lineage (NCBI taxonomy): Eukaryota > Metazoa > Arthropoda > Insecta > Diptera > Sarcophagidae > Sarcophaga > Sarcophaga bullata. The sequence goes on along the minus strand of QOCX01000305.1, from coordinate 203,948 downwards.
AATTATGTATGTATTGTCTTCCAGGGCTGGAATTTTTCCTTTTTTTTTATAAATAAAGTCAGTAATGCAGTAGTTCAGTGCGTCGTAGCGTGTCCCTGTTATTACTTTCAACATTTTTGTTAAATATCTTGTTAAATAATATTAAATAATTATCATTTATTAAATACTTATGATTTATTTTTGTTTTCACAAAATAAATTAACAAATTGTTTAAATCATTAAATTATTTAACTGATAGCTGTTATAGTATGAGTATCAATTTAACAGAAAGTGTTAATTCGTTAACAAAAAATTTTTTTTAAGTTTATGAAATGGTCAAACAAGTAATTAAAGAAATACTATTAGGTATGTGCAAAAGTTATTTCGCAGCAATGTAGTTATAATTATATAATATATGTACACTTCAGTCTTATTCACCATTTCCTTTAATATTTATAATCAAAAGTGTTGTTGTTTAAAGTTTAAAACGTAGCTTAAATGAAGGGGTTTCAAGATAACTTTTAACACATTTCCTATGCTGATCAAATAATCAATTTGTTATGTTAAACAAAATTAAATTGTTTTATTCGATTTGTTATTGAAATTCTTTAATGAAGACATTTTTGTTAAAATATTAGAAAAGGTTCAGATATATGTAACCTAGTGATACCCTAAGTTAGCATCGATATGGAGTGCCAAGCTTACATTTGGTAGAATTTGCTGCAAAATTTTTATGTGGAATTTTATACGAGATTGGTTTAATTGGTCCATGAGTTTTTGAATATTTTGTCTCTCAGCTGAAAGTATCAGACTGTTGCTGTTAACAGGCCTCTATCCGTTGTCTACACTCACTTGTCACTCAGTTTGTGTTTCACAGCCTTTGATAAGAACTGATCAACGAGCTTAAACATTTCTCCCAAATAAATCTTGTTCTGTCGTTGTTAAGTGGTGCCAAAGTATTGCGACCATACGATCTATTGTACTTCCCTTATTCTATACAAAGTATCCTCTATTGTCCCCTCCATTAATATCTCACAGTTTCCAAGAACACGTTCTGATGATTCATTTTTACTATCACAGAATCCGCATGTTGGATTCGAAACAATCGCAATTCTCAACAAAGGTTTTGAGTCCGGTTATTAAGCTCGTACTATTCCTGTAATTTTCCAACAAAATTTTTAAGAAGGGCCTAACTGTCAGTTAGTATTGTTATGTTCCGTTCTTTGAGCTATCATACATAATTGGCCATTACAACCCTTAAGTCAGGAATACGGTCTAGCTTCTTACAATACTTATGTTGTGTGTGTTAATTTTATACAAGAGTGGCGGGACCTACAGTTTAAAGTCAACTCCGAACGATAGATTTTTGAGAAACTTTTCATGGCAATTTTATTTACTCTCTCAGAGTTTTTGCCAGAAATCTGCTGAGAGGAAGAAGCCGCCGAAGAAATATTTTTTTTTCCATATTTCATTTTTGATGTATGACCGGGAATTCGAACCCTGGCCTTTCGTCTAATAAGCCAACACACTACCTACTAGACTAAGGCGACTTCACGCTGTCCATTCAACTTTTATTGAGCACATCTTTCGTGAATATGACTTCGAGTTCTCTTAAGAGCTTGGAATATTTTATTCCATTCTTAAACCATCCGTATTATTAGTCAAAATGGTCTCTCTTTTCAACGAGTATGTAGCTTTTATTCATTCCGTTCACTTTTATTACTAAAGATCGTTGAAAAGCATTTCACAAATTCTCAGTCTAATGGTCGTGTCTAGGGGACTGTTCAGAAGATAGCACAACTAAACTACACTGTTTAAGAACTCAACCATCCATCATGCCTTCTATCTAACGCCTTATTTGTAACATCGAGAGGAGTGTATGCCAAATTCGTTCTTTATATCAGACAGACAGTACAAGAATTACTGAAGGTATCACGACAACAATGTAAACAAATCTGTGGATCAACTGCCATCAGAAATAATTTCGCTTGTTCATGTCTACATGATCTCTACTATTAACATAATCTTGATCAATCCGTATAATAACCGCTTCGATCTGGTATAGGGTATGAAAACTTGTCTTTAAGAAATGTAATACCAAAAAAAATTGAATTTATATTACCAATCACAACCAGTTTTAATAAAGACTTTGAGTTTGAGTTTGAGACACATTGTTAATTCACGTCATAACGTAAAATTAAAGGCGATTGATTTTTGTTTTTGTTTTTGTTTTTGTTTTTTTTTTTTTTATTTATTGGCCTTGACCATCAAATACGGTTAATTTTTATCCACTTTAATGGATACATTTTTTTTTTGTATTTTTTTTTTCTTTCTTTTTCTTAAACTTAATAAAAACCAAAAAATGGCCAAGAGATTGCTAAAGCCATAGAGGAAAACTGTATACTTTTGGTTTCATTTAAAACCGGTTCTGTTGTTGCTGTTGCATGCAGCAAATGCAATTGATTGTAGATGCAGATATTATTTATGGTTTACTAACCTGTAAAGTTGCATCATATTTAGAGCGTGTAGAAAAAATACGGAATGGTTATATTTAAAATATTTAAAATATATTAAGTTATCGATTAAGTCATCGTTAAGTTATCGTTATTTAATAGGAGCGTATATAGTTGCCATTCCCATATATTTTGCATATGGCCAGTGAACATAGTAAAGTCTGGCAGGATCACCTCTTAAGAAACAATGGAATTTATTAATCTCCACTGCACTCAATATATTTTTATAAGGCCATTGTGCTTAACGACAATTGGCAACTCTGACATGCTAGAACTTGCCACAACAGAAAGAAATAACACTTATGCCAGAACCGGTTTGGTGAAATACTAAATTATTGGATATCTCTGAAGCGATTATTTGATTATGAAGAAATGCAGACAGAAAGACTTGATAAGGTTATTTCTTTCGGTTATTTATCGTATCTTGGTCTTCATCTTAGAAGTTTTGACTATTTCTACGCCACTTTGCTGCAACACCTTTGTTACCATTCGAAACAATCTTAAAATTCATTTCGATTTGCTTAAGTTCATCGAACTCCTTCTTAAATCTCGACTGATTAATTCTTCTGTTGGGGGGATACATTGCCAAAGGGTAGTAAATATAGCCAGCAGGGGTTCTGTCTTCCCTTTTTTGAAGCCTTGCAGTCAACATATTTCTTACTCGGCTTGATTTCTCGTTCAACAAAGTCGTTGACTATGCTGCCATTCTATTTGGTTGCTGCAGGTTTTTAATTGATTTGAGATTTAAATATAAGGATCTGATTCTGGGCTTTAAGCTAAGTTGGAAAGCCAACTTAGCAACTATTGAGCAGCTTGTATCAAACATTTCTGCAGAAGGACAGGTCATTCTGAAGTGAACATAATCTTCTTTATCAAGTCAGCTTTTAGGAGCGTTACAGGCGTATTCAGCTGTAGGCACTCCTCGAATCTATCTGAGAATCTTCACCTCTGAGAGCAAATTTATTACACAACGTATGAATCTTATCTTGAATGAAGATATCTCTTAAGGATTTCAAGTAGCGAAGATTGGTCCTTGGACTTGGGTAGCTTCTAAAGCTCTATTGTCTTTAACTTGTGGAACTTTCTCGAAGCTCTTGATCTTAAGATATCTCTTCGCATCAATGACTACTTTAATGTATTTCAGGCCAAGGTAATGGCAAGAATTCACGCTGCAGAAGTGAGGAATATCCAACTGCTATCATATTATGTTAGATCCTCCGTTAGTAGATTTAAGCACGTTCTCTTCAGCCGTTGCTTTTGTGATCGACTGCCATGGCTGTTTAGTGCCAATCCTAAATGCGTTGCTGGTCACAGAGACTGATCAAACACACTCTAACTGAAACAAACCACATGTGAAAATAAGTATTCCTCTTGCATTCATTAGGCAAAGGCTGGTGATAAGACCTAGGTCCTGGGTTAAGGTACAATCTTATTTCATTACCAAATAGAAGTAGGAGGCTTACGGATCAACTACCTATGTAGATAGTCGGTGCATTTCTGTCATTGCATCTATTCTCATGGGTCGTTGTGTAATGGAAAGAGACTTTGTTTACCTACAAATATTTTCTGCAGAGGTTGTTTGAGTCGTTTGAGTACAACGGTCCACTAATGGCCGCATGATTAATGAGGGCATCGCTTCATGTGATATTTCAATGGTTCGCTGTTTGTGTTCAACTAAGCTTTGATGTCAACGAAGCTGTCCCTCTCTTCTGTGCTATGTGTCTGAATAGACCCGCTCATCTAGTCTATTTAAATCAACTCTTAGCCGTCAAATCAACTGTCAAAACAAAACTGAGTTACTTGGAAATGTACGGTACAATTAGGAAATTGTAAGTGAAGCCGGTGAGGGGTAACACTATTCTAGAACTGCTTTGCTGTTAAACGGAAATCATTAGAACTGACATAATAATTAATCTTTATAAATAAATAAAATATTTTAAATTGTTTACGTTTCTTTGCTGTTACAAAAAATAATTTAATTGTACGTTACACACACACTCACATTGGAAGTCAATTTGATTTGAAAATTAATTAAACGAAATGAATTTATGGAATAACTACTCGAGAGAAAAGTGAAAGTACTCGGCCAGTATTTTGAGATTAATGAGTGAGTATATAGGGGAGTAAATGATTGTCTAGAATGAACGGTAATGATTAATTTTTCTTTGTTTAGAAATTTATTTTCTATTTCCTAAGAAAATAAAACAAAAAATTGCACAATTTTTTTACATTTTTATTCCACTGGGAGAAATAATACAATAAAGTCCGCTTGATTGTTAGATTGTTAATGTTTATAAAAAGACATTAACCGTTAGGCTAGTAATCATAACATAACCTTCAAAAAATGTACGTTAACATTTTATTTATGCATTAACATGCATAGAATACATATGTATATGTATGTGTATGTGTATATAAAACATTTAAATAAGAAAAGAATTTAAAAAAATAAATTTATAACAAGGTTAACACAATTTGTTTATCCATTCGACAATTTTTATTTTACAATAACAATATCAAACAAAAACAATAATAAAAGATATTGCGATCTTAAAGCAATGACGATGACACTGAAGGAGATTATGATGTTCATAAAGATAAATGAACGACTTTTGCTAAATTTTTCATCTTTCTTCTAAGATAAGTTTACAATGTGGTCTGAACAAACATTAGAAAAATTAAAATTCCATCGATTCTAATTTAAAATCGTTTGGATTAATGATTACACTTGGATCCTAACGAAAATCCGTATAAACCCAGTATGCATACAATTCTACACTATTTCCACATAAAATTTTCCAATTTGTTAAACAAAATCATATAAAAGAAGTTAAAAAGAAGCTAACATATTACGTCATAGTTTACTTGGTTTTCTACAGGGTCTCCCGATAGTTGTATGCCACACAGCTCATTTCAAATTGAATATTCTACACAGGCGATTTGAGGACATTGTTGTTACATGGAGAGGATGTAAACTGGTCACCGAGACTGTACGATTTGACCGCATTAGACTTTTTTGGATGGGATTTTCTTAGCCAGGCAACGGTTCAAAACCCAGATCAGACATCTCCAACAGAACGAAATATGGAAAACATATTCCTTTAGGCGACTTCCTCTGAACAGATTTCTGGCAAAAACTAAAATTGTGATGAAAATAAAAAACGGCTGTCGTTTGGTATTGACTTTAAACTATCCGCTACTCATTTATAAAATTAACAGACGCTACTCTCAATCACTTTCGGAATTTCCATGAGGGCAAAACTTGCCTGGTCGAACATTTAAAAGGCCTTCAAAATTTTTCTTTGGTCCTGGTATCTAAATCAGTCTTGTTATGTGTCGAAATACTGGTGAGTGTGTACTTTGTCGCCGTAGTCTAGTAGGTAGTGTTTTGGCTTATTAGACAAAAGGCCCGGTCAGACATCAAAAACGAAATATGGAAAAATATTTCCACGGCGACTTCCTCTCAGCAGATTTCTGACAAAAACTCTGAGTAAAAATAAAATTGCCATGAAAAGTTTCTCAAACAAAATCTGTCGTTCGGAGTCGACTTTAAACTGTAGGTCCCCCACCACTCATGTATAAAATTAATACACACAACATAAGTGGTGTGAGAAGCTAGGCCGTAATCCTAACTGAAGGGTTGTAATGGCTAATTATAAATGTATGTATGTATGTATGTATGTATGTATGTATGTATGTATGTATGTATGTATGTATGTATATGTGTATAAACTTCGTTTTTTATCCGATTAATTGGCTGAAATCTACAAGGGCGGTAATAACTGCTCGGTATTAACAATTAAAATTCAATTCAATTAAATTCAATAACGGTTATAGTAAATGAAAGTATAACTAACGCGCAATTGTAGATCCAAATAAGCCAACAGCTGAATACATAGTGAAAAAATAACACGTGAATTTCAATACCAAGAGTAGCTTGGCAAGTTCATCATTTTTCTAGGAAATACTTGAAAGAATTATTCTGCAAATATTTTTATCTTTTTTTTTTTTTTTCGTCTTCGAATTAACAATATTCAATTTTAAAAACTGGTTATAGTTACTTAAGAATTCATTATAAAAATCTGAAACGAAGTTAAGAAAAAAAAACGATCTACACAAACACCTGCTTTTAATTCAGCATGAAAAAGAATTAAAATCCGTTTCATTATAAAAAAAAAAAAACAAAAAATAATTAAAAATTTTTTTTTATTTTGCAATACTTGCTTGCACAAGAACTAACTCTTGAGTGTAGCTTTAGAACATAAAATGGTTTTTATGAGTCATTGGATTTCAACTGAAATTGTTTGAAATTAAAATGCATGAAACAATAAAAAAAATTGCCATTTTTATGACGTAAAATTTCTATTATTTTTTCTTATTTTTTTTTAGCGAAATATTATACAAAAGAAACGTGAATTTATATTCGTGTTTCGTTTTTTTTTTTTGTTAATGACAACTTAAAACTGTCATTTTGTCATTTTATTATAAATCACGTTAATTGGTTAAAAATAAATTGGTCGGAACGTTATTTTTTTTTTTTTTTTTTTTTTTGAAAAAAATCCCCTCTCTTCTTTTCATGAGTATGACAAAGGTGGGTGCCTATTCTTTACTTTGGGAATTTTTTTGAAATGGGATTTTTGACATGAATAATGTATGTGGTATTGAACTTAAGAGCAGCAGATTTCTGGCCACTCATGTTTAAAAGAAATAAATGTCCACTAGGGCTTCTCTGGGTGATACATGCATACATACTTGGCCGTTATAACTTTTCAGTCAGAATTACGGCCTAGCTTTTCATACCATTTATGTTATGTGTGCTAATTGTATACATGAGTGGCGGGGCCTACAGTTTAAAGTCGACTCCTAACGACAGATTTTTTTTTTTTTTTGAGAATCTTTTCATGACAATTTTATTTACTCTCTCAGAGTTTTTGACAGAAATCTGCTGAGAGGAAGTCGCCGAAGAAATATTTTTTCATATTTTGTTTTTGATGTCTGACCGGGGATTCGAACCCTGTCTTTTCGTCTAATAAGCCAACACACTACTACTACTACGGTGATAAGCATCCCAAATGTCTGATTCTCCATGACTCTGGCGCACAATTCGGCATGAATGGCATGGGTTTTATGTTGGCTTTGAGAACGGGACGGGTGTGGTTTGTGACTTACCCGCATATACCTAATACTTCAGAAAACATACATACATAGGATTGCGATCTAGTTTCTCGCACCACTTATGTCGTGTAAAACAATGACTAGCTGACTTTCAAGGAAAACATGAAATTCATCAGCAATAAGGCATCAGAGAACTCTAACGAGGATAATTTTAAACAGAAGATCAAATTAGAAGTTCAAATTAGAAGATCAAATACACAAAACAAGAGAATAACATCGTTATTCATAACGTCGATAACATTGTACATTTAGATTTTGGAAGAGCAGCTGGAGTTTTTGGACTCAGAATAAAATAGAACGAGTACATGGAGAAAATTCACGGGTATCTTCCAAACGCAAGTCGATGCCATCAAAAGATGTGTGCTAATTATTTAATTTGGATAGAAGATATGCAAGATAGGTTATAGCATTACAATCTGATTATCAGGTCTACGTTCAGGGACTCGGCTTTTATGAAGGTTAAATTAAAGATGATATGGTAACATCTGAGGCAGCTGAATTAGTTAGGTATACAAATTAAGGTTACCTGTAGCTGGGTCGGCAGTGAGCTAGCGTGAAGGACAGTCGCTGTTCTGGTCAAAACCTTTCAGAGAAGAGGGATGAAAAAAAAAAGAGATAAGGACACAAAGATTCTTAGCAAACGTAGTGGTTTTGAGGCAAACATAAGTTTTATTGAGAAATTACAATGAGATTAGATCTAATGCATAGATTAGACTATCCAGGAATGACCAGAGGATGGTCATCGGCCTTTCATTAGGATACAGGGTACATTAATTGAAGTTATATTGAAAATTAATCATTGGAACATATTCTTAGAACCTATGAGGCGTTAATGCTTCCCAGGAAGAAACATTTGGGCACATAGCAACTACTAGGCAGGGAATTGTCGTTGTTCACACCGCAATGGGCTTAAGGAGATATTATAGAAATATTCTATAAAGTTTGAGGGTAGTACAATAGAATGGCAATTCTTCGCTACGATGACAATAAGATCCCTAGTAAGGGTTTATATGAAGAGAAGGCGTATTTGTTCTAAAAGTATCAGAAGGCGACTATTGCTGCGAACTTGCTTTAGAATGAAGAGAAGCAAGACTGTTGAAGAATATTTGGAAGTGATTTAGATCTTTAGCTGTGAAAGACTAAAGGCAGTAGTTGCCATGATCTAGTAGGTAGTGTGTTCGCGACTTATTAGACGTAAGGTCACGGTCCAGGGCAGCAATCTAAAATATGAAAAATATTTCTTAGGTGACTTTCTCTCTGAAGATTTTTGGCAAGAATTCTGAGTTTAAATAAAATTGTGATGAAAAGATTCTCAAAAAAAAAAACGCCTGTCATTGGGAATCGACTTTAAACTGTGTATTACGCCGCTTATGTATAAAATAAAAACACACACACAATATAAGTGGTGTGAGAAGCTACGTCACAATCTTTTGTGAAGGCTGTATGTAGTTCTGGGAGAACTGCTATATACAGCGCTATGGAAGTTCATAAATATATAAACACGTGGTTTGGTAAGGGCGTTATTACAGGTTTATTTAATATATTCAACGTTTTATATTTTATAGTTCTTAAAAATCCAAAAAATTTAAACATTTCCTAAGAATTATATGATGATTCATGATTTTCTTTCTCTTTTTAGGCTTTCAATAACAAATTTAATAAAAATTTAAAAATATTCCGAAATAATTAAGAGGGGTTTTTTGTATAGGAAATTAGTTTAAAAATGTTTTAGATGGTAAAACCCCTCATACTTTATTAGCATAACTTTAGCTTTTTCAAAATTTGAATTTTTTTTAAATTTATTAAAAAAAAATGCACAATTAACATAATTTTGACGTCATATAGGCCCTGTGGTGGTACAATGTTAAAAACATTAACTTTTGTTAAATCATTTTATATGCCAAAATTGTTTTTCTCTTCTTTTATTTCTTACTTCTTCCGCTTAATTGGTATGAAAAAAACTTCCATTCATACATGTGTATGTATGTATGTATGTATGTATGTATGTATGTATGTATGTATGTATGTATGTATGTATGTATTGTATTGTATGTATTTAGTAATTTGTATTGTGTGTTTGTGTGTAATTTGTATTGGTTTTAATTATGTGTTAGTTGTGATTTGTTATGGACTTTGATATTGTAGTGTTTATTGTATGTATGTATTTGGAGGTGTGTGTTGTATGTTGTTAGAATGAGTATTTTTGTTATTGTATTTATTGTTATGTTAATGTAATTGTATGGATGTATTGATAGGTTGATTATTGTATGTATGATATATTGTATGTACGTACAATAAAAACATGTTTGTATTACCAAATCATCATTTAAGTCTTAAACATATGATTACAGATGTTTAATCATCACAACAAATAAAATACTCCACCATTTGCTGAATACTCCACAAGTTAAAAAAGAAAAATCAAAAGAAACAAATGAAACATATTTAAGCATCTTCCATTAAGCGTACATTTAAGCTTTAAAAACTTATTTTGAAACTGGCAACAAAAAAAACTTTAAATAACTGTTGGATTCTCTTACCTATTGACTCAAAAAAAAAAAAAAAGAAGAAGAAAAAGAGAGAAAAAAACATGATAATTTATGACAACAATTATGAATTTTAAATCGAATGAAAAAAGCAAAAAAAAAAAAATTATAATAAAAATATATTATTGACCGAGTCAATATTTAACAGCAAACATATTGACAATATTGCCAAGTGGTTACAAGTAAAGAAAGAGGCAAAAGAAAAAAATAAACTCTGCTAAACACTAACACTTTCAATTATAAACCCATAAGTATACAGACAGATGAAGTAAGTAAATAAGGAAATATTTTAGAATGATTTAGTTTTACAAATGCCCTACATTTGGTCGAAATGGTGCTCTTTTTTTCAGTTAACCTCGACTCGAAATTTAGGGTTTTGAAAAACCAGTTCTCCAGCCTACCAATAATTCCAAATAATTGGAACTATTGATCATTACAACCCTTCAATCAGGATAACGATCTAATTACGCACATCACTTATGTTGTGTGTGTTAATTTTATACATGAGTGGCGGTACTTAAAGTTTAAAGTCGACTCCGAACGACAAATTTTTGAGAAGCTTTTTTTTTTTTTTTGGTAATTTTATTTATTTTCAAAGTTTTTGCAAGAAATCTGCAAGGAAGGAAGTCGCCGAAGAACTATTGTATCATATTTGGTTTTGTTGGAGATGTCTGACCTGGGGTTTGAACCGTTGCCTCATGTCTAGTGATCCAACACACTACCTACAAGACCACGGCGACTTCAAATGACAATACAAGACCGAAATATTGTAGGAATGAAGTCTCTAAATTACACACTGGTTGGTAATTTCATTGTATTTAATTTTTGAATATGATTTCTGTCATATATCCGCCGCGGTTGTCTATTCAGTTCCATTTACTGCCTTTTCCAATGAATCTGGCCGTATAGCATCAATGGTGGCTTTAATATTCCTTTAAGAATTGATGATTTGCCGCTTATACCGGCATAGTTTGTTGAGAATTATTATTCGATTGCAATAAATTTGCTAAGATCCGGTTTTTTGTACTTAAGGTTGGCACCTCTGTCACTTCATTATTAATCATTCATAGTGGGCCCTGGCAGCTTGTATTAAACAGTCTTCTTTATAAGAATCAGAGCCTTTATGACATTAAATTTCCTTCAAGGAACACAAGACTATCATAATGCATTCTTCCTCATCTTTTTACTATTTCTTAAGTTTTTCCAGCAGATTAATCTGTACTGTAATGAATTCTAGAATGATAGGGTTGCCATCTGTTTACTGACAGTAGTAAAGATATACATTTTTCTTTAAGCAGGCCATCAGAGGGGTTGTATGTTCTTCACATGTATTAACATTTTCACCTAAGTGACTAGACTCAACCGACTATAGCTTTTCCCGCATATTTGGGATTTCGCAAAACATTTCTCAAACAGATTCTAGATTCTGGAAATAAATTGCCACAGGTTCGCAAGTGTCATAAAAATGTTTTGTAGTTTTCTCTTCCTTCATGTCATGATAGTTTCTGCAAAAATAGTTGTGAGATTTTGTCAACCTAAGGGTCTGTCCTGTACCCGATGCTTAAATGGATTCTGTGTGATTTTAAGATAAATCATGTTCTGTTTGTATTCATAATGGGTCAGATTCATTTGGTTTGGGTCAGGTTCCTTTCTTTGTGACTGATTCAAAACTGTCAGAGATGAACTTTTTGCTCCACAGCAGAATTCATTGGAATTATTTGTTGCACCAAAATTTGCAAGTACGTCAGCTGCATTGTTTCCTGCAATATTTCTGTGCCTTTGAATCCACATGAGAGTAGCTGGTGAATGTCTCGTTAGCTTCTACAGTAAATGCGGAGATTCTGTACATATTCTCAGGGCCGATTTACTGTTTGGTAAATACGGGTCTGTTCCTACTTTAAATACTTTGGTATACCCTAGAGTATTTCTATGTCTCACTCTGCATAGGAGAACACGCTTTCTGTGAAGAAACCTGTGACTAATGCTTACAAGCCCCACACTTGCTTTCTTTCCTTTTACGAAATATTTTTCAAGAATCACATGAGTACACTGCGAGAATAGGAGTCGTCCTATATCATTCGATTTATTTTAAATCAAATTTTCCTTGAAATATTGAAGGTTAAATTGTTTTGAAAATATTCTTCTTTATTTTTTTTTTTTTAACACAACTATGAAGTGTGTAGGGTACACAATATTTGTTATGCTTTTAATATCGCAAATGACTCATGAAGTGTTATGCTATAAAAGACACACGCTTCATTGGCTTAAAGTAGCAACATAAAAAGTTTATAAAAATTAAAATAATAAAAAAAAAACAACAACAACAAGTCTTTTGTTTAAACAGTTTCTCCTTCCTCTCCCTTTTCTTTACAACTTACAAGACTATATTTGGTTAGAAGATAAAAAAGAAATTATAAAAAAAAAGTTCCGGCCAAAAAAAAAAATTTTTTTTAATTTGATTTGCTATTGCTGCAAGGTTTAAGAGTGGCTTATTTTGTAAAGTTCATTGTTCTTGGCTTAAACACTTGGCTTAATTATATAGCCAAAATACAAAAACAATTTAAAAAAAAATTAAATATTTATTGGTTTTTACCTTTTTTTCTTTTCTTTTTAAACAAATTAAATCCCAAGAATTTGGTGGTTTTTAGATTTTTTTTTTTTTAAATTTAAATTTTTTTTTATAAATTTCAGCAATCAAGGTTTAACCCAAATTTTTTTTATAAAATTTAAATGAGTTAACAACTGGATAAAACCGCTTCTTTCCAATTTTACAAGTTGTGTGCACACAATGAAATTTTTTATTTCTTTTAAATTTCAATTTTTTTTTTATTTCTGATTTTTGATTTTTTTTCTTTTTTTTGCTTAAATTGTGTTTCTCTTAAATCTTTTAAACATTTTTTTTTCTTTATAAACAAAGCAACAAACACACTCTTTTAACAATGAATAAAAAAATTATTTTTATTTTCAATTTCAAAATTTCCGTTTTTTTTAGGCTTTAAATTTCAAATAAATTTTCCTTTACATACTCTTCCGTTTGATTTTATTTTTTTATTTTAAAAATTTCATATATTAAAACCGTTTCGTAATATTTTTCTTATTTTTTTTTTAAATTAAAATTTATTTTTTTATTTTCAAATCTTTTTATTTTAATTTTTTTGATTTTCTTTTAACCATCACGTTCACAAGTTCAAAACGTAACTGAGCTTCGTTTAGTTGGTACCCTCTATTATATTATAGACCCAATTTTAACTTGTATACACCACTTGTTAAAGCAAATGCTATTTCTGTGTGTCTAAGTGTCTATGTATGCCAGTATGTGTATAAGTGTTAGTGTGGGGGGCCATAATATAAACCCCTAAGCAATATAACTGTTGAGTTTTGTTGTTGAGTTGTGTTTATGTAGGGAATCATTAAGAGTGCATCTGTATCTGTATTTGTGTTTAGAGTTAACGAGATTCCTCGTTTATTTGCGCGCTCAATCTTAAACTTCTTAACTGGTTCATACAGGTCCACAGTTTCTTAACGTTTTGACTTTTTTTCTCTTCATTATATTGTCATTGTTGTTTTTGTTGTTTTTTCTTTCATATTTCTTAAACAAAAACAAAAAATATAAACAAAAAATAAAAATAAAATAAACGATGTTGTCATTTGTTCTTTATTGGCTTTCTTCGAAATTAAATACGAGGTTGGGTGCATAAATGCAAAATGTAAGGCTAGGTTCGCAATCTAGTGTAACACAAGAGATTGTTCAAAAGTCCAATTTAAAGCTTGCCAGATTTACTGCTTCTCTAGCAAACTAATTGTACATCTAACTAGGGCCAAACGTTCACAGGCTTTATTTTGTTTGTCAGAGATTTGCGCAAAAAATTCTTGGCATATCCCCTAAACCGTCATTTTCTGCAGCGTATGCCCAACGAGTTTTGATTTTTCGAGAGACTTTTGCTTTTCATGTGATATTTGCTTTCACATTCTGTGAAGTTTGCAGTTAGAGATTCAATACGGGGGGCCATCAAATGCATATGATATTTCTAAAACAGAGTTTTAGAAAGAGCTTGGTCCTTCTGATTCGGGACTCGATATAAAAAGTCCATCAGATTGTTCATGCAAAAATGTCAAAAACTATCTACGACGGTAAAAAACAACGCTCGATATATACCTCTGAGGGTTTAAAGATATTTAAGCAACGTATTGGATGAATTAATTTTGGACTATTCGAAGGCTCACAACAACAAACTAATGATTCCGAGCAGTGTTTGAAGCTATTCCACTATAGAAAGCCCGAATTTATGCATCACTGTACGACAATAGAGGGAAAAGAGCTCCATCATTGCACACCAGAATCATAACGAACTTCATCTGAGTGCACTGCCCATGGTGAATCGACTCCACAGACCTAAAACAATCGGCTGGCTAGGTTAGGGTCCCAGTATTATGGCATACGCATTGTATAACACATATCCACTACCTTTAGAAAGAAAAAAACTGTCAATAGTAACTATTATATCGTGTTAGTAATGTGTTTCAAGAACGTTAAGGCAGAATGGCGGACCCATTTAAAGAAATAAAAGGTTCGGCTGCAAAATTACTTGAACTTGGTTTTGAATTGCTTCTTCAGTCACCGTGTTCTGCAGATCGGGTCTCCTGGTGCTTTTTCTAGTTCTTAGGCCTCAGGAAAATGCAGGCTTGAAAGGAAATTCAGCGCCGATTAAGATATAATCGCCGAAACTAACATCTATTTTGAGGCTAAAGAGAAATCGTTTTATAAAAATGACTGCTATAATCGTTGTACAGCTCTGAATGGCAAGTATATTGAATAATGAAATCAAATTTTATAAAAAAAGACTGCTTTTGGTGTTAAGCCCCGGTTAGCCAAACGTCCATGGAACATACTTTCATTTTTAACATATGAAAAGCAATGAAAACGATTACCGAACCATAATTTCATTTCGATAAGCATTTACATTGCTTCTTATGTGCTAAAAACGAACCACAATCGTTTCATTGCTTTTTATATTCTAAAAACGAATGTACGTTGAGTGAACGTTTGGCTAATCGGGGCTTTAACCTGTGAACTTTTCAGTTCAACTGTTTTCCTTCGGTGATTCTAACTATGCTTTAAAGCTTCTTGATTTCTCTGCTGACTGTAGGGTGCTCAATTCTATTGATTTACTAGATCACCAACTACAGAGAATGTGACATCGACCTCTGTAGTTGCATATTTTTGCAATTGTAGGTCGTTTTTCTTGTGGAAAAACTTTATTCGTTATAGGTTATGTGCAGACAATACATCTCCCTTAAACGTTTCATTTTTAATATTTTTTTCATTGAAAAAAAAATTATTTTTTTATAATAAAAAAAAAACTCTTGGAGAATTTAGTAACGAATAAATTGTTTTTGTTTCTATGAATAATTAAAAAAAAATTAACATTTTGTATTGACAATACAAAATTTACAATTTCTTACAGATCCTTTTCAATCAATCAGCGAACGAATGATGATGATTCACATAAGTAATGAATGGCAAGCGTGTGCTCGTACCAGTACGTTCTTTGGGCGAAAATATGAAACCTGTTCCTTTAATCTATGCAAAATACTATGCGAGGTGAGTTATAACATTATAAGCAATATTCTTTTTCTTAATTTCAAACAAAATATTTATTGAAACGTATACCTTGTCAGTGATTTTGTTCTGTTACCTCAGACCAAGCGCAGTATTCTTTTACGTACGTTCGTTTAATCATCACAGTTTATAAAATAGTTTTAAAATTAAAATTTAATTGAACTATGTATTCCAAATTCAATGAACTTAAGCAACAGTAGAGATTTCAAAAGGTCGATAACACAGTTACATTAATATTAGAGTGTCGATAAAGCAGTGGAAAAGCTTGGTTTCGCAACATTTAAAGTTTAGCCTGAAAACATTGCTTGCAAAAGAAACAATAAAAAGCTTTAAAAAGCTTGTTCAATTAACTTTTATGTTTGATTAAGGTGACCATAAGAAAAATAAAATTTAAATATAAAACTAATGTGCAAAAGAAGCTAAATTATATGACTTTCTAATAACAATCTCTGTACAACATCTTACATCAGGGCACTATTCCAACCACTATTCTTCGGATATCTTTTTAAATAACTTTCTTCGTATTTTCTTATACATAAAAAATTGGTCATTACAACTCTTCAGTCAGGATTACAGCCTAGCTTCTCACACCACTTGTGTTATGAGTGTTAATTTTACACATGAGTGGCGGGACCTGCAGTTTAAATTGTAACTTAGTGCTGCAGTATTACGCATTAATAGGAAGTCTCCGTAGTCTAGTAGGTAGTGTGTTGGCTTATTAGACGAAAGGCCAGGGTTCGTATCCCCGGTCAGTCATCAATATGAAAAAATATTTCTTCGGCGACTTCCTCTCAGCAGATTTCTGGCAAAAACTCTGAGAGTAAATAAAATTGCCATGAAAAGCTTCTCAAAAAAATCTGTCGTTCGGAGTCGACTTTAAACTGTAGGTCCCGCCACTCATGTATAAAATTAACACACACAACATAAGTGGTGTGAGAAGCTAGGTCGTAATCGAATTTCACGAATTATTGTTTTCAGTTGGTGTATTACTCTCGTACATTTTTGTTTGTTTGTAATTGATCGCATCAAATTTTTAGACAGGATTACAACATAGGTTCTCATATCACCCCTCTTGTGTGTTAATTTTATACATGATCGGCAAGACTTTTAGTTTAACTTGGACTCTGGACAACAGACTTGAGTACCTTTTCATGGAAAGTTTATTTACTTATTTGCCACCAGACTGCTGAGAGTAAGTCGCCTAAAAAATTCCTTACTGAGATGAGTGGCGGGGCCTACAGTTTAAAATCGATTCCGAACGACAAATCTTTGAAAAATTTTTCATTGCAATTTTATTTACTCTCAGATTTTTGCCAGATCTCTGCTGAGAATGTCTGGCCTGGGGTTTGAACCGTGGTCCTACATTTAGTAATCTATCATACAATATACTAGACTAGGGCAACTTCATTCATATACTTCAATTACAAATTGTATTTAATTATTACGAGCCAAGTAACAGAAGCTATATGCTCTGGGAAGTGTAACAGCCAAAAGTCTCTAGTGGCAATCGAGCCCACGACTCCCACTCTACTAGTCTGGCACAAAATTTACTAGAATACCACGGCACCCGTTAAATTAATTTTTCAAATAAATATTTGGTAGCAGTCCCACAATGGTAGGGGAGCTGATTGTCGGTACCTAGAAATAATACATTGTATTGTATTTGTATTGGGTTCGATATATTTGGCTTAATAGTAAAGACTTTCCTTTCTAGTAGGTCAGGAGGGTTCCAATTATATTGCTATCAACCTACATAGGGTTTCCCTAAAACCTGTTGCCCTAAGTAACCCTAGAGCGCTGTTTGGTATTAGTAGGGATAGCTTCGCACTTGATATCTGCTAAGCCTGGTGTTTTCCCTCGAAGTACCATTAAGTACCACAGAGCTCTTCCATATACATATTCTTGTGATTCGCTCTGCTCATCACACAATCATCTGGGAATTTTGTATAAATGTTCTTATAATGACTGGTCAAAAGGCTGGTTACTATGTTCAAGTTACTGCTAGATAGCCCTTTGAAATATTTCAATCTTTATTCTCTATAAATATATAGCAAACGTGTCAAGCTTGTATGGATTAAATATAGTCTGCTAGTATCTGAATACATCCAATTTCCTTCTTTTTCGCGTTGGAAACTTTAAGTCTTCGATGTATATTTCCAGAAAATTTGAAAGAGGATCCAGCTTCCCGTTCTAATAGGGAACAATCGGTATGGAAGCATAAGGGTCTATGTTGCTGGCATGACCCAGAAGATGTTTAGGCCAACAGTTTGCCGAGATCAACTTTATTAAAGGAGTAGATCAGCAGCAAGTGCCGCGAAAGAATCTTGCAGTTACATTACTTCCCATCAGTAGTGAAACATAACTGCTGCTAAAATTGTGCCAAATTGTGGGAAAGGCTTATTTTACCAATAGCTTGTTTACAGGCAAAGAAGTCTACAAAATCCATCCGGGTCGGTTCCGTTCTCTAGGGTCTAATATTCCATCAGTCTTATGCTGATTTATTCCAAGACTATAGCCAGATAGTGAGCATTACCTACCTCCTTAAATCTGTTTTCCATGAGTTTATTAAGTAGATTGTCAATGACCAGTTAGGTTCCATAGCAATGCATATAGTATCTCCTTTTAATTTAGACGTTTTGCCAGTGGGCGATGATATGATACCGTATTGATTAATACCTATCAAGAGTACCAACAAACTGGTCTCAACAAAGGTCGCCATGCCAGACTATTTATTGAGGTGGTCTTTACAATAACTTGCCTTCTTTATGCATTTGATCGCCATGATAGACTATTTATAGAGGAGATCTTTTCTATAATTTGCTTTCTTATGAAAACTGCATCTGAGGGTGTTGAGACTACTAACCGGTGTAGTGTTTTGAGTTGTAAATCCAAACAAACATAAGGGTCTACAGTGTTTTAGCAATTATTTCTAGTTTCTTTGCAGAATTAAACAAGAAACGGGTTTTAAATAAAGTTCAAGCACTTAAAAAACTATTCTCTTGAATTAGTTTTGCATTTGTTCTTCTAAATGTTAACCCATAAGGCGGCTTAAAAACTTTCTCATTGAAACCTTTGTAATAAAAATTCAAAATATTATCCTGGACTGAAGAGGGGGAACATACTTTTATTGCAATTAAAACTAAAACATAATTAATAAGCATAAACATAATTAATAAGATGAAAGTATATATAATAACATAATTAATTAATTAATTAATGAATTAATAACGAATAATAACGATAATAACAATTATTTCAAATTTCTTATAACTTAAGAATAATACAGCAAAAAACGAAAATTTTTTAAATCTTAAAAACTAAAAATCAACTTATGTGTACGTATGTATGTAAATTATAAACTTATTTATTATTGTGTCTGTAAATATGATCTTTATAATTACGTATGTATGTACATATGCATGTATTTACATAGTGCAAGATTTTTTTTGTTTTAACAAATTAAAGAAAAGAAAAGACAAGAAGACACTGCATGTATGTTTTTTTCTCTGTCTTAAACATACAAAACAAACATGGCCGATATGGCAGCTAATGCTGACAAAAATGCCGAAGCATATAAAATAGCACATGTTGTCTCCAACCAGGCAATAATGGGGCCCATACTCACGGAAACAATCAATTGGGCAATAAACACAACACTGCTAATAATGGCAACATCAGTACCCAAACCGCGTGAATGTTTCAAGGGAACATTTTCACCATCTCGTAAGCGGAACTGCAAGAAACAAAAAGTTTTTATTATGAAGACTTTTCCTAAATGTTGCAATACTTACGCAATTCTTGGCATGATAGTTGGCTACCAATATATAGGGCATGGTAAATAAGGTGCCATATAATATGCCAGCCGAAGTACTGAACACCAAGACACCCCATTTTGTAGGCCACAAACCCAAAATTAACATGCCTACGCCATAATATAAAATACCAGTGACATAAACCGCTTTACAACCAAACCATTTCATGAGTTTTGTAACCGAAAGTGAATACACAGAACAGGAGAAGGCATAAATTGACATGCCAAAGCAACCAAAACGTACACCAGCTTCATATAAATTGCTAGCTTCAGAGTTTGGAGGAGCCTGAAATGTAATTATTTTTAAAAAATATTTCCTAAAAAGAAATTGACTTTAAATCTACCTTTGGATTGCCATTAAATACAGCCTCACCGACAAAATCTGTAAAGTACAAGCAGTAGGTAACATGACCCATCCAACAGAATAGATTTGTCAAGGCTAAGATTCTCATGGAGGGTGGCATTACAAAAATACTCTTTAAATACTGCGTCAGTGTTATTGGTTTCTCCTCTTCAACTACATCCAATTCGGGTATGGCTTTGGCAGATAATTGTTTCAATTGCATCTGACCATCGGAAGATACATCGCTGTCGGTAACAACCTCGGTTACGGTATTACCATTTTGATAACTCTCCAATGCATTAGGTTTACCACTTAGTTCAGCGATTTGATTTTCAATGTTTTTGGTCTGTAAACAAAGAAAATGTTTGAAAATGTCTGATGAATAGGGTGACTTTGTTCTGCTTACCTCTGCTATGTAGAATACATTGGAATTGGCCTTTTTCAATTCCTTTTTAATGGCAGCATCCGATAAAGGCTTTAGCATGTCATCTTTTTCAATTAGTTTCAAAGGAATCTCACGGAATGTGGTTATGGTAACGATATAACAGACCACAAAGATAATCGTAACCAAACCGAATACAGTGGGTATATTGCCACCCAAAAATGAGCCTAAAAATTTACGAGAAATTTTTA
Organism: Sarcophaga bullata; assembly: GCA_005959815.1. NCBI lineage: Eukaryota > Metazoa > Arthropoda > Insecta > Diptera > Sarcophagidae > Sarcophaga > Sarcophaga bullata. The sequence goes on along the minus strand of QOCX01000305.1, from coordinate 183,328 downwards.
TTAAAAAGTTTTATCCTCAAGCAAAGAATAGAAAGGAAATTTACCTATTTGGGTACGTTCCCAATCAATACCGCCGATGCCATAGCCAATTGTACCGCCAATACCAGCAAACAAAGTGAAAGTGGTCAATGCCTTGGGTTGATCCTCAGGTATGCACATATCCAACAAATAAGTACGTGCCGGTGTCTGACAAGTATCGGCATCAAAATCCAATAACACCAAACCTAGTATGGTCAATATGGTGGCGTATTTAAAATTAGCTGTTTGAGGACCCTCTGGTTCTGGTGCCAACAAAGCAGCTACACTGCCCTCTGCGGCACTAAAGTTAGCTGCCACAGTTGCTGTTATATTCGAATAACCTTGATCGCCCAACATTATGCCAAATTCTTTGCCATAGGGAACCAAAATCAAACCCAACAATATGCCAAACGAAAGCAAAGTAATAATAGGACGACGGCGTCCAATTTTCAGATAACAACGATCACTTATCGAACCCAATAGAGGTGACAAAAAGAAACCCAGCAATGGTGACAGACCCCAGGCCATAGTCATGAGTTCATGATCTACGCCAATTTGCAGTAGAATCGGTGATACAAAGGCTGTTTCAGCAGCATAAGCAAACTCTATGGCCATGGCTATGGCAGCCAAACGAAACATTTCGATTCGTGTCCTTTTACGAAATACATGCGAATAATCGTGTTCTTGCTGTTGGGCATGAACCTCACGTTGCTTCAACATGTACTTGATCATGGGATTTTTTGTTGTTAGCAAGGCATCGCCTTCGGCACTGGGTGCAACACCAACCATTTTGTTAACGGCTGTAAGTAAACGGTGATTGCAGACAAGAAAAAGTTTTCTCTAGGCAGCAGCTCTCAACAAACGAAATCTGTAATGAAATTAGAAAAAATAAATTTATTTTATTCATTGGCTGGGATTTTTTGTAGTTTTAAAATGCCTATACAAGTTTAAAGATTTTGATCTCTATAACGTGACATATGACGTAATGCGAATCTCGGCATATAAGTCCGATTGGCACGCAGAGTTGTTTTTGTGAGTTTTTCCAAAAATTAAAATTGAAATCATCAGGTTCATTCATAATTTTCCATCTTTTTTTTTTTTTTTTTAGCTTGTGCAGTTTTTTTTTACTTTAGTATCCCATGGTATAAACAATTAGAAAAAAACTTTAATTTGCGTGTTTAAACCGTGTTTTTTTTATTTACTACACGGAATATTTTTTTATTTCGCAATAAATTCACAATTTGTCGAATTAGTTTTTTCCACAATTTGTTTAAAGGGCTTATTTTGCTCACAGTTTTATCGTTTAATTATACACTCGAAAAACAAATGTTCGTTAATAATTTATATATGAAATGTAGCAAGGGAAACTGTATGAATAAAGCACTCAGGTGAATGCCTTGTAGATGCATATGGTAGGACTAAACAATATAAAGAGCAGTTGAGCTCTTTAATTTCCAATTCCATCTTATTTTTTTCTGCCCTTTTATAAGACCAACAAACAGGGGATGGCTCCTGCTCATGCAGTGCATTGCGTTGGAATTAGGAAAATAGGTTAGGGGAAGGAGCACAGATTTGAATCTAGTTTATATCATAAGGGAAGGAAAAACTTCTGCAGGTAGGGAGTTCCACATACGGATAGGCCGGCTTAAGAATCCACTGCGATCCACTGGCCAATTGACCACAAACGGATCATTGGTCATTACAACCCTTAAGTCAGGATTACGACCTAGCTTCTCACACCACTTAGGTTGTGTGTGTTAATTTTATACATGAGTGGCGGGACCTACAGTTTAAAGTCGTCTCCGAACGACAGATTTTTGGGAAACTTTTCATGGAAATTTTATTAAATTTTAGAGTTTTTGCCATAAATCTGCTGAAAGGAAGTCGCCGAAGAAATATTTTTTTTTTTCATATTTTTGTTTAGATGTCTGCCTGGGGTTTTGAACCGAGGCCTCATGTCTAATAAGCCAACAAACTACCTACTAGACCACAGCGACGGATGTGCCTTCGAGAAAGACGGGTGTTATGTAGGAATACACGATTTTCGGGAAAAAGTCTCTTTATCTCGCTAAAGAACAAAATCCGTAGTAGTAGAAATAGAACGGTGAAACACAAGCTGCATTGTGTTGATGCTCCAGTGAATCAATAGCTCTTGTGAGTTTAACTCGAAAACGATATGGAACTGTTTGTAGAAGCTAGGTAGAGGAAATGGAGGCTGCTGCGTCAGGAAGCATATAGTAATGGGTAGGCATATGAGCTTATGAGTACATACATACACACATAATTGGCCATTACAACCCTTCAGTCAGGATTACAGCTTAGCTTCTCACACCACTTATGTTGTGTGTGCTAATTTTATACTTGAGTGGCGGGACCTACAGTTTAAAGTCGACTCCGAACGACAGATTTTTTTGAGAAACTTTTCATGGCAATTTTATTTACTCTCTCAGAGTTTTTGCCAGAAATCTGCTGAGAGGAAGAAGCCGCCGAAGAAATATTTTTTTTTCCATATTTCGTTTTTGATGTCTGACCGGGGATTCGAACCCTGGCCTTTCGTCTAATAAGCCAACACACTACCTATTAGACTACGGCGACTTCAAACATACTGAAGGAGTCAGAAGTAGGAAGAAATGTTTGAGAGCATATACTTAACGAAGAGAAAGATGAAGATGAAAAGGCAGAGGCTCTTCTCACACCAAATAGTCTTATTTTTTACTAACTTTATTTTCATGAGTGTTGCAATAAAAAAATTATTATTGAACAAAACTATTACAATCTAATTAAAAACAAATTTATTTTGTTTTACCGCATTAAAGTATTAATTTTATGCATAATTTGTTTTTCATTACTATCGGTTTCATTTAATAATTTATTAACAATTAAATTAATTGTTAACAAATTCTTTTTTTTTTGTTTTGTTTTTATTTGTTTATCAAATTCTATATATTGCTTGAAGTCATTAAAATTAATGAGAAATTAAATAAAAAAAAAAAAAAAACGTATTTTATGTCACACTTGCAATCGTCCCCTAACCCCTTAATCCTCATAGAATAGAACTAAGGGTTAAGGGCCAAACGTTTTATATTCTAATTGTTTTAAATTTTGTTTTTGTAAAATTATTGAATAATAATTTTAAATACAAACAACATTATTGTTGACTAGTTTATCTGAAAAAAAATTTCCCAGTCAGTAGACTGGGAATGATGTACGACGCCGCCATAGAATATTTTTAAGGATCTTTAGTGAATCTTCAATAACCGTAATGTTATCTCCTTATTTAAGATTTACAATTTGTTGGCTTCTAAGAAAAACTACTGAACGTATTCTAGAAACGAGATTTAGAACTGCAAGCCAATGTGGTTTAGGCTTATCAAGACTTCTGTACCAGATGGGTTTACAAGTCTCTAATGGAAATAAAAATTTCCCACACTTATGCATGGTATTACTCACACTAAAGTGTTGTATCTCTACGCTGAAAAGGGTAGGGCAGTCCCCTTGAATGAAATTTGATACAAATAGAGGCCATATACACGAGAATTCTGACAGCTGTTAAGGAACATTATGATTAAATAAATATCTAGGACTCCTCCCTTCATGGCGGAAGCTAATTGTATCTGTGTTTCATATCCCATCCTAATAGTCAACCAAAACGACATGTGAGCAAAAAATATTTCTTTTGGCGCAGTCCCCACGGTAGTCTCCGTGTAAAAACTCTGAGAGTAAATGAAATTGTGATGAAAAGTTTCTTAAAAAACTGTCCTTCGAAGTCGGTATTAAACTGTAGCTAGCACCACTCATGTATAAAATTAACACATACAATGTGGCTGGTGTGAGAAACTAGGTCGTAAACCTAGCTAAAAGGGTTGTAATAGTTATTTAAGTAAGTGAGGTTTTTTTCTTTTTATCAAACCCAATGAAAGGACCAGACGGAATGAGATTGAAATGAAATTCTTTGCCTAGCAAATCTTATACAGATAAGGGTTAAAAAAGAGGAGAGCTTTAGATAAAGTGCATGAAACGCTAGGAAGATTATGTTGAAAGCGACAAACTTGTTAATACGCCTTTGCATAAAGTGGAGGTGATAGAAGCACACAATGGATGTGGCATACTTGTAGATGAAAAGCAATTGCAATGGAAATCATCGAAGGCGTTCCAGAAGACCCCACTTCACAGCAAAAAAAAAAAAAATGAAATGATGTTAGAGGCCACTAGGGCCAATTTATGGAGGAGCATCATTAAATATCAAGTCACCGTAGTCTAATAGATAGAGTATCGGCTTATTAGACGTGAGGCCATGGTTCAAACCTCAAGTCAAATATTTCAAATATGAACAAAATGAAAAATTTTTTTTATCGGCGACTTCCCCTCAGCAGATTTCTGGTAAACACTGTGAGAGCAAAAGAAATTGCCATGAAAAGCTTCTCAAAAATTTGTTGTTCGGAGTCGATTTTAAACTGCATGTCCCGCCACTTATGGATAAAATTAACACATACAAACAATGTGGTTGGTGTAAGAAGATAGGTTCCAATAGATGTGGAAATGATATAGGGGAAGTGCCCCCCCCCCATCGCAGCAAATACAATAATAAGCGATGACAGATAAAAAGAGAAGAGACATACTTCACTGGGACCAATTTATCAAGGAGCATCTTTTAAGTTTTAGTAAAGGTAGGCACTTCCCTTTAGGGCCTAATGTTGTTTTGTTGTTCAGGTGGCGCTATATTTTTTTGTATGTTTCTTTAATTTAAATTAAAACATATTTTTTTTAAACAAATCTTGAAATTTTGTCTACAAAGTCTATAAAAAGAACAAGATTTTGTGATTCAAGAATGTCGACTGGAAAATTATTTAAAAAAAAAAAAAAAAAAATTTTTTTGTACAGAAACTCGCATTATATGCGACTTAATTTAAAACATATTTATTGGATAATTTTTTTTTATTATATTTTTAAATCTATTTAATTAAATATTAGACTAGACAACACTGTGAAAACGTACTCATTCCCACCCGTTGCTTGAAAATAATATGCCAGACATATATAGACACTGTTACACACACATAGTATTGATAAAAAAAAAATATTAAATTTTGTTGACTGTTTTGTTGTTGTTTTTTGGAAGAAACTTGTTCAATATTTATTATCAAAATTTTTTTGTTTCTAATGATGATTTTTTTTATGTTTCAACTTAAAAAAAAAAAAAAAAAATTTAATTTTATTTCCTTTAAAATATCTGGATGGCAACGATACACTTCTAAAGACCGGTGCTACTGGTGGCAGTTTGTTTTAAACTAAAATTAATTTTAATTTAATTTGTTTATGATTCTATTAATGCCTCTTTATGCTGATGATTTTAAGCCATTGAAAGGCAACTACCAGTCAGATTCTACCGCAGTTGTAATTGTTTTGGTTACAAAATTGAATACAAGTACGAACTAAACAATACCGTAATGAAATAATTTAACAATAATAATAATGAAATGATTACCAACAATATTTATTGAAAGTAACAATCAACATAAAAAAAAACAACAAAAGAATTTAACACGTTTTTTAGTTTTGGCTGAATGATTTAAAACATCACGTTTCACAAAACAACAATAACAACAAAAACCAACAACAACAACAACAAAATAATGAAAAATCAATCGTCTGTAGAATTAATTTTATGTAATCCATCCCATCCATCCATCCATCCATTCAACCAAGCCATAAGTAATGAACTAGAATCTATGCGTTATTGGCTATTCATTAAAATAACTGTGGTTGTTGCTGCTTATCGCAACATCCAAGTGAATTGAGTTAATATCTCTACTCAAACAAAATTATGCGGATTTCTAAAACGTTGCGTAAAAAAAAAGTTAATGTTTTATGAAAATGACCACACACAATAAAAATATAATTTATTCATGTGTTGAAATTCGTTTTAACCCTTTAAAGTCTAAACCTAGTCTCGCTTGCATAAACAAATTGTTTTTAATTTTCTCTACAAATAAAAAACCTCTGGTCATATATAGAGGCCCTATCTACTTCTCTTACATACCCCCATCATTTTTATATCATATTTCTTTGCTTCATTTTTAGTTATAAAAATTTCTTCTATTTGTAGCAAGTTCTAGAATTATAGAGTTACCATCTATTTTTCTTATAAACCCCCTGAAATTTTTATATGATTTTTCTTTGCTTCATTTTTAGTTATAAAAATTTCTTCTATTTGTAGCAAGTTCTAGAATTATAGAGTTACCATCTAATTTTCTTATAAACCCCCTAAAATTTTTATATGACTTTTCTTTGTTTCATTTTTATTTATAAAAATTTCTCCGCTAAGAAGTTGTTTAGTCTATTTATAGCAAGTTCTAGAATTATAGAGTTACCATCTGTCCATCTATTTTTCTTATATACCCCCTATAATTTTTATAATTTTTCATTGTTTTATTTTTTATTTACAAAAATGACAACCCAGCAGTATTTGTATCGTGTTCTACAATGATAGGGTTGCCATCTTTCATAATGGACTTTGTAAAAACGTAAGGAGTTTTTGTATTATCCAGAATGGTGAACTTAGAGTCCTACCTCCTCCCCTCTCTCTCAAAAGAAAAATGCCCGTTGATTTTTATATTATATTCACTTTAAATGTTATTCATTCTGGCCGGCCGGGAACATCTTCCAAAAAGTTTTTTTTCAATCAAAGAATTTTAATAAAGACGCCGGAGTCTAGCCAGAGTCAGCGATTCAAGCTCCAGCTCCAACTCTCGAACAAACCGAAATATGAAAAAATATTCCTTTCGGCGAGTTCCTATCAGTATTCTGCTGGCAAAAACATACATACATACACACAATATAGGTCTTTACAACCTTTTTGTCAGGATTACAACCTAGTCTCTCACACAACTTATGTTGTGTGTGTTGATTTTATATATGAGTGGCGCGACCTACAATTTAAAGTCGATTCCGAACTACAAATTTTTGGGAAACTTTTTTCATTGCAATTTTATTTACTCCCAGAGTTTTGTTAAAAATTTGCTGAGGGGAAGTCGCCGCAGAAATATTTTTTTCATATTTCGTTTTATTGGAAATATCTCTCACATGGTATTTGAACTGTGACCTTACGTCTAATAAACTAACATACTACCTACTAGACTACGGCGTGTAAATCCAAATTGTTTTTTGGTTTGGAGGTTAAACTGCAGATCCTGCCACTCCTAAATTAAGACACACCAAGGGTAGTGTGAGAAACTAGATTGTAATCATGACTAATGTATTGTAATGACGAATTAAGTCACACAGATAGTTTCTATAGGAAAATGGTAACACTGGTTGCTGGTTAGGATGGTTTAAAATCTAAGAACGATTCCAAGGCCTGGACTTGCTTATGGTATTGTAAGTTTTAAAATTTTTTATTAAAGAATTTAGAAAATTTTATGCGAATTGCAAGATTTAAAAGATTTCAGAGTAAAAAACTAAACTGAATTTGTGAATTTAATGTTACGTTGCGATCTGTATTACTTTACGATGAACGTTACGTTATATTTAATATTCTATTAACTAAAGTTCGTTTTGCTTAACTCTTTGCACCCCAACCATTTTTTAGTATGGGTATTCCCTGACAGTAATTTTAATAAAAAAAATTGTTTCGATTTTGCTTATCAGCATTTTCACTTAGGTTAGGTTAGGTTAGGTTAGCGTGGTAGCTTTGATACCAAAAAAGCTCACTTGAATACTGTGAAGTCCAAGTAACTGCTTGGTGCGCCTTCTATCCATTGGGGGCCAATTGAGCCTAACGGTGAAGCAGGACTCCCCATTGACCCCGGATAGGTTAGCGTCTTTAGAAAGAATTTCCTCGCAATGGCCAGCTTGAATGAGGTAAAGTGCATTCCTAAATCGATGGAAGAGGATTCCGGAAGAAGTGCGCCAGCTCTGGCAAGCTCGTCGGCTCTACAGTTTCCCGAAATATTACTTAATTGAGCAACAACAATTTTACTACAATTTTACGTGTTCAGGCTGAGGGTTCTAAGTACCCACCATCTGATATACACCGAACAAAAAACATATCATAAATAGTAATGGCGCCTTTTAGGGTGCCGTTCGAGTTAAAGTAAAGCATAGAATGGCTCCTCTCAGGCGCCGTTCAGGTGCAAATGGTTAACATATCATGTAGTTGTTACGTTACATGACGTAAAACATTATGTTATATGTTTATTATTATGTTTTTGTACTTGCCGTGACGTACGTACGTACAGTCTGTAAAGGGAGTTAGTATTCCTATATGTTGAACGTTACGTTACATTTAATATTCTATTAACTAACGTTGTTGTTGCTTAACATATCACCTAGTGTTACGTTACATGACGTAAAACATTGTGTTGAGTTTATTATTATGTGTTTTGTACTTTCCGTGACGTATGTATATTCTGTAAAGGGCTACGTTGCGGTAAATTTCATTATGTTTGGCGTTACGTTTAATAAAATGTATCATCAATTGGAGTTAATTATTAAAAAGAACTGGCATGCCATACTAAATATTGCGCTGCCGTTTTTTTTTTTTTTTTTTTTTTTTTTTTTTTTTTTAAAATTGGCAATAAAACAAGGGTTTTTATTTATTTTCACACCATAATATTTTTTTTTTTAATTAATAATTGTAATTTTATACTGGCCTACATATGATTATGGCAGCTTCTTGTCAGCCTCAATGCATTAATGAACACCAGTAGACTTTATCAAAGACGTAAAGAAAAATGAAAAAAAAAAAATGAAAAAAAAAAAACATTTTTACTTTGTAAACAAATTAATACCATACATACAATGCGATAACAAATAGAAAACAATTATTTTCTTTATTCATTTTTAAAAAGCAGAAAAAAAAATTTGAAAAAAAAAAATACTTACACAGCGCCAATAAGAAATCACGTTTAATTTTTTATTTAAATTTAAAAACAAAAAACAAAAAAAATCATGTACAAGATATTAAAACGAAATTAAAATAAAATTATTTGCTCTCATTAAATTTAATTCGCTTTTAAACACCCACTATTAATTTTAAAAATTATTTTTTTTAATTTATTTTTTATTGATTTTTTTTATCAATTAACTTTTTTTTTCAATTATTTTTTAATAGAAAGTTCATGTTATTTTTTTTTTATTGTAATTTTATTTAATTGTAAATTTCTTTCATTTCGTTTTGTTTATAACAAATTCATTTGATTTGATTTGATTTTTATTTGTTTATCAATTAAAGAATTGAATTCAAAAAACCAACCGTTACCTTTAACGTTGAAATTTAAACTGAAATCTATTAAAAAAACAAAACAAAATAAAACAAAAAAATTGAAAAAAAAAAAAATTAAATTAAAAATCAAATTAAATGCTGCAATAAATTGTGTATCTTTAAGCCACCACACTTGATTGACTGACTAGATATTAACAAACTTCAGACAAAATATGCTTCTAAAAATTGTTTACGTTTTGAGAATGAGCATAGGCAACGATTTACTAATACCCTAGATCTTAATAGTGTTTCGAAATGAAGTAATTTACAGTGTTATTTACTTAAGTGATCATTACAACCCCTCCTAGCAAGGTTTGCAACCCAGTGACTCACAATTCGAATACATGAGTGGTGGAACCCCATAGACTAAAATCGTCTACGCACAACACATTTTTTTGAGAAACTTTTTTGCTCTCAAGAGTTTTTGCCAGAAGAGCACTTAATATATTTACATACATACACACATACACAATTTGGTCATTACAAGCCCTTCTAATCAGGTTTACAACCTAGTTTCACACATCAATCATGTTGTGCCTGATAATTTTATCGATTGCGGGTAGTGGGACCCCATATCTGAAAAACTTCTCATGCTTAATTTTATTTACTCTCAGAATTTTTGCCTTGAAGATTGAAATTTTTCATATTTAACTTTGTCCGGGATATATGAGCTAGGTATTGAACCATGGGCTCTCATTCAATAAGTCAACAAACAACCTACGGCATCTGAGGCAATAATACATAAAAACAGACATAATTCATCATTATAGCCCTTCAGCCAGGATTACGGCCTAGCTTTTCAGACCACTTACATTGTGTCTTAATTTTTTTTTTACATGAGCAGTGTTTAAAGTCGACTTCGAACGGCTGTCAGAGTTTTTACTAGAAATTTGCTGAGGGCAAGTCACCAAACAAATATTTTTTCATATATTTCAACTTTGTCCGGGATATATCAGCCAGAGATTGAACCATGGCTCTCGTTCAATAAACCAATACACTACCTTCGGCTACATAATTTAGTCATTACAATCCTTCAGTCAGGATTACAACCTAGCTTCATATACCACCTAGGTTGTGCGTGTTTATTGTATCTATAAGTGGTGGGCCCCTACAGTTTAAAGCCGATTCCGAACGACAGAATGTTTTCACGGAAATTTTATTTACTCTCTGAGTTTTTGACAGAAATCTGCTGAGAGGAAGTCGCCTAAAGAAAAATTTTTTCAAATTTCGTTTTGTTGGAGATGTTTGATTTGGAGTTTGAACGTCTAATAAGCCAACACACTACCTACTAGACTACAGCCCTTAATATAAATACTACAGCCTACTCTGTACAATATTTTTGGAATCAGCAGTTAGCAAGGTTCCCCACCACTACTGCACATACTTGGAGGGTGTAGTTTCTAGGCAATGGTAGCAGCGCCATTATTCTAGAACCAGTTACAGCGGAACAATCACCGGCTAAGCTGGAGCAACCATCAATTAACGAAACAGTAAGAAGGCAGAATATTAATCAACCGGAACTTATGGCAATAGGCAGCAGCCAAGCCTACTAGCACTTAATATATACTCTTCACAACAGTTTTGGAATAGCAAAGTTCCCCACCATTACTGCACATACTTGGAGGGTGTAAATTCTAGGCACCGATAGCAACACCAATATTCTAGAACCAGTTACAGCGGAGCAATCGCCTGCTAAGCTGGAGCAACCATCGATTAACGAAACAGTAAGAAGGCAGAATATTAATCAACTGGAACTTGTGGCAACAGCAGCAGCTAAGCGGATAAGATTGGAAATGCTTTTTGCTACCAAGAGTGTTAGCATTTATGGTACCTTCACACCTTAATATACTTATATATAGTATGTATATACGGACTGTAGGGTCACAGATAATTGTAAAGACGCGACAAAGATCAACTTAAAACAGAAGCGATGAAAATATTTTTTTAAAATTTATGTGACATCTTGAAAACGATTTTGGATACAAATTATTGAAATTTGTTTTGTCTCGGTTTTTTTGTTTGTTTTTGTTTTAATTTCGTCTCATGTTTTATTCAATAAAGTGCGGGAAGCAATAAAAAATCACGCACTTGTGTTTTTTCTCTTTCTAGCTGATCACCTCCACATAAAACGTAACATATCGATTACAGTTTATACTTTGGATTTTTTTGATTTTTTTGATTTGTATATCATTTAGTAGGTCAACAAATAATCTTATTTAATTATGTTAATATTTATAAAAAAAAACAAAAACAAACACACAAAAAAAAAATGTTGCAAAGTCATTACTTTTGTCGCATACTGTTGGTTCACAATTTTTCTAAACCAGTTTGAAATTCACATGGTAAAATTTGCATTTGGCATGCATAATAATGCACAAATAAATTTCGATTAAAACAATTAAAATTAATTTATGAAAAGCAATTCGGAAATCGATGCAAATAATCGCAATTCAAAATGATTAAAGATGGCAAGGCGCTTAACACCCACTCTCGCCATAAATTATGAACAATATTTTGATCGAATTCATTATAATAATAAAGAGATATTGAGTATACAAGTTAGGTCGTAACCCTCTAACTAAGTGATTATGTATTGAGTATATGAAAGAAATGACCTCCCTCCCCTTCCATCTAGGGCATCTACGCCTATAATTCCTTAAAAAAATATAGCAGCTATCGCAACTTTTTTTGCTTTCAGATTTCGTTTTCTTCGAGATATCTAAGGCGTTCTTTGAATCTCGGTCTCATATCTAATAAGTCACTAGCTACTAGACCACGGCGACAACACCCTGTGTAACCACATGGTGATAAGAAACTTTGTGGAAAGCCTTAAGCTTTAATTTAGATTCATCAATCTCATGACTGAAGTCGCCATGGTCTAGTGAGTAGTGTGTTGGCTTATTAGACCTTAGGCCATGGTTCAAATCCTAGGTCAAATATCTCTAGCAAAACGAAGTATGAAAAAATATTTCTTTCGGCGACTATCTCTCCGCAGATTTCTGGCAAAAGCGCTGAGAGTGTAAATAAAATTTGTCAATAAAAGTTTTTCAAAAATTTGTTGTTCGGAGTCGACCTGTAGGTCTCACCACTCAGGTATACAATTACCAGTCTAGAATGTAATCCTGATTGAAACAGACTGGGTTTCTTATCGATCATTGTGAGATTAGTTTGCTATCAAGTATCTTGTTAATGTTCAATGCTGCCAACCCTATGTATTGAATTTTTCAATAGTTTGAACTTGCTGTCAGGTTTTGACATTTAAGCTTTGCTGAGTTGTATAATTGAATTGAATTGACTGACTTTCCAAATTTTAAAAATAATATCCAATCCCGTCTTAAATGACATGATCTGGCCCTAGCCGTCACAGGAAAACCTTACCACTACAACTAACACATTTTCACACAAGGCATTCTATCTAGACAACGACAACACTACTATTCCAGAACTTGTTACAGTAGATCAGTATTTAATTATTAATTAAAGAAATACTAAGTAGATGAAGGTGATGCTTTGTGACAGATCTAAAGCCTCACCACCACAACTAATGCAATTTTACACAAGGCATTCTATCTAGACAACGGCAACCCTACTATTCTAGAACTTGCTATAGTAGATCAATTTTTAATTATTAATTAAAGAAATATTAAGTACATGAAGGAGATGCTTTGTGACAGAGATCTATGTTCATGAATGCCTATTAAACACAATCGCATTCATTGTTTTAAAGCTATCTTAGCCAAAACTACAATCAAAAGTTTTAGAGATTACCATTCAAAACGTTAATATATTCATTCAATTAACACTTGCTTGTTAAATATTTGTTCAGAATCATCATGTAAATAGAACTTCCGATACACCCATTTTCTATGCATCTTCTGTTGCTGTGAGAACTATATTTCATTATGAAACCGAATTGCTGCAGTGGCTTATTGTTTATTGTCACTTGTGCTAAATAGCCGTGTTTTCACATACTCATCACAAAAATCATGGTCACCAAATCCATTGGTGATGTGTTTACAAAATTAATTAACAAACGTTGATTATTTATTTATTGACGTCTAGTATTTTATTTAAATTCTACTTTTTTTATTTTATTATTGTGAGTATTATTGATATTCTGACCCACATAAAAAGAATCAATTCAGTCAGAGTCAGGAATAATCGCATAATAATTTATTATCATGGTATTGTATTTTAAAATGTAACTGAACACAACTGATAACAATTCTTGTATGAATTTATAAAAATTCTTAAGCAAGTTAATATAAAATTCAATTGGTTCTTTCAACTTTACCCTTGTGGTCAAGTTATGAATTAAATGCGTCGTGACTTACAATAGAATTTAACACAGAACTTGAAAAGGAATTTTATTTAGTATCTCTAGGCTTACAGCCTACCTAAAACCTTACTACGAAGAACGCAAACAAAACGATAAAGAAGTTGCTTTAACTAGGAAGTACAAGACTAACAACAATATCAAATTACAACAACAAAGCAACATAGAGATACTACAAAGAAGAAACAGCAACTTCTCGAAGTTACCAGACTGAAAATAAATGAAGTATAAATAGGGCGAAGAGTAACATCAGAGATTTGAAGTAAAAAGCTTAATAAGGTTTTTAGGTTTGCTTTATGGGGTTTTCAATTAAATGCTTCCTATCATTAAATTTAAATAAAACAAAGTGTATGTATGTGAGATATCATTTAAAAGACCTAACGATGCCATTATATGTGGAAGACAACATCTTGCAAATGTTCTTCACAGTTTCACTGGATCGAGAACATTCGAAATGTTCAGGTCTGCATATAAATCAGGTTGAATTTATTGAATTGGCTTGTGGCTCTTTTGCATATACTTGTGACTTACGAAAGCCCAACGCGAAAAAGTCGTAATTTCTGTGCCTAACTCAAATTACCTATTCGTAAGATGACCATGCTCTTAAATTGTTCGTACAGAATATCTATTGTGACACCTAGCACCGTCCGGTTTAAACCACAAGTCGTTGATATCCGCCCTATTCTTTTTAGGCCAAAAGAGGATGGAAACCATTGAGATATAGTGCTAACAGTGGTGGCCTGGCCAATGTCATTTTCGTAGAAATATATACCGATAACGCCGCCAGTCCAAAATCTACAATAAACATTGCTATCTACGGGATGAACTGAAAGCTATTGGATCTCATATGGATCAGTATCGTCTCATATTCGACAATTGTACTTATTCACGTGCCCATTCATCCAGAAATGCCACTTATTGCTAAAGATGACTTTTCAATGAATATTAGGACCAGTTGCCAACGAATCTAGAGCTCATTCAGCGAACTCAAGACATTGCCTATGGTTGTTCACCTTTAGTCTAATACGAATTAAGAAATAATATGCTTGTGATAAAGAATAAAATGTTTGTTTCAAAACACTACCATTTAAACATTTATGAATCATGCGAGAAGATATCTTCTTCTAAGCAACAATTCATAAATACTGGTAACCTACATAAGTGCTCGTATGTGGTAGTTCAGATAGTGACTGAATATCTCGGTCATAAAATTTAAGATTATTTTTTTTTTTTGGGCATTTTATCTTTTAACGCATGATTTAAAAGGTTGTGATAAGGAATACATTGGGGAAATCGTATCAGTAGTACACTGTATTAACAACTACAATAGCTTAGGAATAACTATAACATCAGAGGGCCATGAGGTATCGGCTTTCACCATTGCATATTCAGTTGGCTTATATAATGGATAATATACTTCGAATAGGTGATGCATATGAAATAGAAAATTAGTAGAAATCAACGATTAGCAAGGTTCTCCACCACTATACTATAACAACTACTCGAAGGGCGTTGTTTCTAGGCAACGATAGAAGGCAGCCCCATTATTCTATCATGTGCTACAGCAGACCAAAAACAACTGCTTAGCTGGATCAAAAGATTAACGAAACGGTTTTTTTTATTCTTCGTTCCATTAAGGCTATCACAAAACACATCTCCTATCTTAAGATCCTTGGATGATAAAGTTGTTTGTTGTATTGGTTAGGGAACTTTTTGAATCATATTCGTTTTTTTTTTATAAGAAACCCAATATGAATTCTGGATCTTCTTTTTCGGGTTTCGAACCACACTGCTGAGAGGAAGTCGCCTCAAGAAATATTTTGTTTATATTTAGTTTTGTTTCAGACGTCTGGGGGTTTAAACCTTGGCCTCAAGTCTAATAAGCCAACACACTACCTACTAGACTATGGCGACAACATCCTGTGTAAACACGTGGTGATAAGAAACTTTGCGGATTGAGTACCACTATATTCTCAGGAAGCGTTAAGCTTAGATTTGAGTTTATCAATCTCGCCAATGAGGTTTCTAGCGAACATGGTATTGAATTTTTGGTTCCAGAACTCTTGAAATAATCCTGACGCCATCACCTATCGTTAAAGAAGTCGCCGTAGTCCAGTAGATAGTATATTGGCTTATTAGACTTGAGGCTGTGCCTACCGACTAGACTATTGTATCTTCCCGATGCTAAATCGATACAAAAACTTGGCTTTATTGTGGTGAAACATCAGCAAATACTTTACGAAGACATTCTTATGATCTCGTTTATGTAAGCGGGTATAACAAACCATCCTGAGGGCAGTTTTCTTCTTCTTGTTTCTAAATTTTCAAAAAAATCGCCTTGTAAAGCTTTATTTTGGAAACACCTATTGTTGTAGTTAATACAAAATAATTTGAGGCATGGTATGACGCCAAAATAACAGCTGTCAACCGGATAAGACGCAAGTCCTTTGTGGAAGCCATATGCTACCAAGAGAGAGGTAATAGAGAATAAACAAAGGAGATAATCATGTTGTTCACCTCAAAATTTTATTTAAATTCTGCACACCACCTAATATTTTACAGTCGCAAACGAAGTAGAGATTACCATGGAGAAAAATCTATCTCGCATGTAATAATGGGTTGAACTGCGACCCTTTTAATAGTACTACCATTGATTATAAAAAGGAAGATTTTGCAAATATTTATTTCCTGACGCCGTAATCTAGTAGGTTATTTAAGTGTGAGGCTTATTAGACGTTGTCCTTATCAGACGTGAGACCTTGGTTTAAATTCCAGGTCAAAGATCTCCAACAAAACGAAATATGAAAGAAGAAATATTTCTTCGGCTGCTTCCTCTCACCAGTTGTCTGGCAAAAACTCAGAGAGTAAACAAAAAATGTCCATGAAAAGTTTCCTAAAAATCTGTCGACTTTAAACTGCAGGTCCCGCCACGACTCATGTATAAAATTAACACCTACAACATAAGTGGTGTGGCAAGCTAGGTGATAATCCTGACTAAAGAGTTGTAAGGACCAATTACGTATGTATGTATGAATGTATTCATTGCAATATTTCGGAGAGTAAATAAAAAATTGTCATGAAAAGTTTCTCAAAAAAAAATTTTGTTGGTGGTTTCGCCATCACCCATGTATAAAATTAAGTGGTGTGCCAAACTAGGTGGTAATCCTGACTAAAGAGTTGTAAGGACCAATTGTGTATGTATGTATGAATGTATTCATTGCAATATTTGTAAATAATTTATGAAATTTAAAAAAAAAGGTTTTAAAACACAAACTCACCTTGAAATAAGTCCAGAAAATATATTTTATTTCTGCACAATTACAGAAAATGAACTTCAATACGAAACACAATAGAAGTTTTGCTGCTTTCAAAACTTTTTCCTTTTTTTCTTCTTCGTCACTGTAAGTGATGAACACTGGTGGTTTGCAATCCGTTTCTTATTTTTTCTTTGTTTTTAGAATATCATTGACGCTTTAATTTCACGATAAATTTTCACAGAAAGAAAGAATTTTCAAATTTTCTATCGCGTATTACGTGGGGTGTTAACAAAGTCAAGTGTTTATTTAATAAAAAAGTTCTTTTCTTGCACAAATTATTGAACATGAAAAACAATTCAAGTTTTTTCAATTTTAAACGTAAACTTTGATTTGACAGCTGCAGCAACGTTTTGTTAAATGTTTTGCGAAAGGGTTTCGAGGTAAATTTCAATCTCATAACTTTTCCCATACAGTTAAACAAATTCGGGTATTGAATGAAAATGTTTTTTCTTTTCTTTTTTTTTATTGTTTAATTTGAGTTTTGAACAGTTCTTTTTTTTATCGCGTTTGTTTATCGTTTAAAAGAATTTTTTTTTTGATACGCTTTATTTGTTATTTTTTTTTTATGCTAAATATCTGACATGACCTTTACGTCCGCAACGCTCGGTAATACCAAATTTTAAAACCGACATTTATTTTTTTCAAATAAAAATTAAAAAATGCGCACAAATTTTCCGGTAAATTTTCTTTTTGTTGTTTTAAGCTGGTAAAATTAAAAAAAAAAGAATTTTGAAAATTTATTTTTTTTCTTATCGAACACGCCAATTATTTTCTAATTTTAAAAGAATTCCGTTGAAGTATCAACTCTGTTTTCGCCTGTGATTTGTCTTGCCGACTGATTTTCCATAAGTGCAGGCAACGGTTTTTATAGATATTTCCGTCGGTGTTTACTTTTAACAGTAACAGTAACTTTACTCTTCTCTTTGTTAGTATAGGTGGGTGAATTCCACTATACATGTGTGAGTGTGTGTGTGTGTGTTATTTATTTTGCGGCGAATTCATTTGCCTGTGTTTGTCTGTATTAGTTTGATTATTCGTGTTTATCAAAGTGTAGCATACTCAGCCACATTTCATATGTTAACACTGTGCTCACTGTGGTGCTTAACACTGCACTGTGATTAGAGAGTATAAAATGCTACCAGATAGTGGGATTTGTTTGTGTGAATGGGAATTTAAAAAGAAAAAAAAAATGGTGATGATAAGAAATGTACGTGAAAATGTTTATGTGTGTGTGATAAGAAAACGAAAGCGTGTATTTTTAAAGAGGGAGGGGGGTCGTCTCAAGATTAATTTGAAGTTTTAAAAGTAAAGTTCAATTAAACCTTTTTTCTACTAGACCAAGAATGCTGAGTATCTGGTTAATTCGTGTACGAATACCAGTACACTTGTACGTAGTAGTTAACAACCTAACTATCGCACTTAGAGACACAATTGAACGAATTTAGATTAATATTGGTATAGTGGGAAACGGCAAGCCGCAGGCGAACTGGCTCGGATGGTACCCCTACAAGAATATGTTTTCAAATTGGAAAAAGCAGCATGGTATTCAGCAAATCTGGTTGCCGAACTTAAAAACTACTGTGTCCAGCAGCGGGCAGCGGAAGAAGCAGGGAACTGCACTATTGGCAGTTTCGCTAACAGATTCGGTCTGCCCCGCCAGAATGACTGGATAAACTGCCAACAAAACTATCAATTCCGGACAGCAGATTTTTTGAGAAACTTTTCATGGCAATTTTATTTGCTCTCACAGAGTTTTTGCCAGAAGACTAATGAGAGGATGTCGCCAAAGAAATATTTTCTTTTTCATATCTGGCCAGGGGTTTGCCTAGACTACGGTGGCACTATCTACTAGACTACGGCGACTTCGAATACTTTTACGAATTGGAAAAAACAGCAAGGAATTGAACAAACCGTGTTTGGTCCGACATAACTGGCTGTCGAATATTAAAACTGCTGACAAACTCGGCCTATACCAACAGGATTACTGCAGAAGCTGCCATGATGTGGGCGAAACGGAATCAGTGCAGTACGAAGCAGACGTCATTGGATTTTAGATAACCGAACGTTTGAAGATTTGGTCATAGTAGCAAACGTGCTACTGAGAGAACTAGTCGGTTTCTGCCGCAGCTCGGGGTGGTTCAATCACACTACAAACGGATGATGACAAGGAAGCTTATCTCACACAGAGTAACGCAGTGGTCCTTGTGACTATCAAGTAAATTTGCTTGGAACGGTAGCTGCTAACCTAATCTAGAATAATAGAAATTCTTCGCTCTAAGAGTAAGAAAACGATTGCTTAAAAACTCCAATTGTTTGCTTAGAAATAAGGGAAAGTAAGCTCCAGCATGCAGAATAATCTGACAATTTTTTGTCTTGAGCCGGATTGTGGGAATCTTCGAAGGACTCTCTTATTCCAACAAAAAGTGTGTACGATTCACCATCGTTGGCGTCTACGTACTTAATCAATATCCTTAAACCATTTTCCCCACCGGGAGTGCCGTAAAGCGTTCTCACATTAAATTAAATTTCGCCTTTGTACCTTCAACCTTCGGATTTGCAGGATAATCGCAGCCATTCTATGGTTGTAATAGCTCCATAGAATACCAGAATTCAACATTTCTTCCATAAGACGGTCTGGCTCAAAACTCATTGCTCTAGATTATCTAAATCTGGGACAACATATTAGAATATGCTCCGCATCTTCCTTGTCATCTAGACGATTCCTGAAGCATCCAAGACCAATTAGCAACTGGGTTACGTAGAAGTTTAGCTCTCAGTGTTCGTTCTCCATTCAAGGGGGATTATAGTAGGGACAAGCCAAAATGTCCATGTTCCCTTTAAACTGTTCTCCCATCGTGACTGCCATTTGTGCATTGAGGTGCTTAGTTTCATGGCTTTTACAGCTGCTGTTTGTCCGGGGTATTTGAGACGGCGAAAGTATATCCGCCTAATCTGACACAATATATAATAAATCTATACAAAAACTATTTTGAGAACCTTAGAGTGGGTTTATACTATACCACAACGGTTTCTGCGGAAATCTCGTAGCTAGTGGGCATGTATTTATAAAATGAGCACACACACGACATAAGTGATATGTGAAGCTAGGTTGTAATTCTGACTGAAGGATGGTAATGACCGCTTATGTATGTACGTTATGTGTACGTTTACCATCATTTTAGATAGAAATACTAAATGAAACTTCAATGTTATGCGCCTTAAGTGAAACTAAATTATACCTATACTAGGGTAGCAAATCGGCCCCCAGTTGTTGATTAGTTTCTTATAGAAAAATAGTTTTTAAAACTTTTATCTGAAGGCTGTATTAATAAATTTATAAAAAAAAAATACCCCCCCCCCCTCCTTGTTTCCGAAAGATAAGTGATTTCAAATCATTGCAAATTTTGTATGAAAAACTCTGAATTACTGAAACATTTCTTTGAGTTATTTTTCATACAAAATTTATGATCTTCTGAAATCGCTTGGTTTCTGTTATCAAAACCGGCGGGGGGTATGTAATGGGAAAGTATTCTTGATTTATTTTGCTACCAACAATATGGATTTTAAATTGTCTTAACAATACATTTATCAAATAGAACGTGGAACTACTTTTCAACATTTTATTTTTTTTTTTAAATACGAATTAAAGAATGAACAAATAAATCCGAAAATATTTTAAAACTTTACTTACTTGTTTGAATTAAAAATTATATTCACAATCCAGTGTTGGAAATTTAAAATCTCAAAAATATTTTCTTTTTCTCTTTATAAAATCTGTTTCACAAAAATTTCTATCGCCTGAATTCCGCTTTAATGTTATACACTTGAGCACGGCTTGTCTCCTAATTCGCTACTGGTGGTGTTTAGTAGTTTCGAACTTTCGAAATTTAATTGTTTTTAAAATTGTTTCCCTTGTGGAATTTATAACAATTTTATGTCCCCCCATACAGTTGGGCTGGCTGTTCTTAATGGAGGGGAATTTTATAATCTTCGCGTTTAAATCAAACTAGAAACTAGTGAACGAAATAAATTTTATAGATTAAGATATAATAAATGAATTAAATTTAGAAATAGTGTGTGTCGTCCGTCTCAATTAATGATTTTTAATGAGATTTGATTTATAAAAGTGAAATTAATTTTATGCCAGACATTTTTATGGCCTCCTTAAAGAAAACAAAAAAAAAACAGCTTGACAGATATTAATGCACGCAGCATTTTTTTTGCTGCTGTAATCGCTTAAAACCCAACAGGCAAAAAAATATAGGAATTAACGTTCAACAAGTGTCCCCACCCATATGCTGTATATACTGCGGAGAGGTTTGTTTCTAGGCAATAGATAGCAGCACCATTAATCTAGGACCTGCTACAGCAGACACATCGTTTAGTTGGAACAAAAATAATTTAATGAAACCGAAACAAGGCAGAATAACAATCAACCGGAACTAATGGCAACAATAGCAGGCAAACGGGTAAGACAGAAATGCCTTGTGGAAGCCATATGCTCCCAAAAAAAAGTAAATGAAAAAAAATCCGCTTAAAAAGTGAAAATCTGTACTATTTCGTAATTGATGGTCTATTCAGCAATCAAAATGTATTTATTCTTGCAATTTTTTATTGCGTATTTATTATTGCAATTGAATAGTTTTAATCTCTTAATATAAAATACTTCCCTTGGTATTGCAATTAGAGGCCTATTTTCCAACTCATAAATTTGGAAGAAAATTTATAGAATGGAAAGGGAATTTGCAGCGAAACTAAATCCTCTTAATTCTTTAAGCAGTGAACACTTTTTCCTTTTTTAGATTCGATCTTAAATTGCTTGAGTTTGTGGTTAAGCACGAAAGGGATCAGAAATGTCTGAGGGGGAGATAATAGAGCGGATATATGCGCCCCTACAAGAATACTTTTTTCAAATTGAAAAAAGCAGCATAGAATTCAATAAACCATAGGTGATCCAAATTACCCGAATTTCAAAACTGCTGTGACCAGTGCGGGAAAAACCCGGCATAATGTCTCTTCAGTGACCCCAGTGCACCCTGACTGTATACGTAGATGACTCCGTTGCCTTAGTTATCGCAAGCACCTTGATCTAAATGACGCTCTGCTCTTTAGCGAGCTGTACATGGAGACCAGCTGGACGCTGTTTACTTATATAAAATTATTCTCTTGGATTCGACAAGAGAATGGTTCGCATTCTAACAGGAATTCTAAAAGAGTACTACCCTATTGGCAGTTTCGCTGACAGGTTCTGTTTGCCCCGCTAGGATTACTGCAGAAGCTGTCCTGTAGTGGATACAACAGAATCGGTACAACGCCTGTTAAGGGAGTGTTCTGCACTT
This sequence comes from Sarcophaga bullata, assembly GCA_005959815.1. NCBI lineage: Eukaryota > Metazoa > Arthropoda > Insecta > Diptera > Sarcophagidae > Sarcophaga > Sarcophaga bullata. Next base: position 161,056 of record QOCX01000305.1, on the reverse strand, counting down.
CAGAACAGACGTCATCGGTTTTTGGGTTACAAAACGTTTGAAAATCTTGGTATGGTGACGAACGTGCCACTGAGGGAACTGGCCGGTTTCAGCCGAAACTCGGATGAGTTCGCCCCTAAACGGATCATGAAAAGTGAGTTTACCTTGCAGTTGGTAACATAAGGGGCTTATAGGCTACCCACTAACATAACCGAATAATAAAGCTAATAACGGCGATTTCACTCTGAGAGTGAAATCCTGTTTGCTTAAATAGGTGGACAGTATCATGAAGGCATTCACAACAAAGCGCACAAGGTAACTTAATTCTGGTGGTGGTGCTATCAGACAATAGCCTTTTAAGTTTACTTATTTACTTAACACGTTCACGCCGTCGCTTAAATTCATGGTTGTCGCCTACTGCCGACTGAATTTTGCAAAAGATCTAAATATTTGGTGTTACCTATCGTCTAATAGCATAATCAAATGCGTACCACCGGTAGTAAACGTCACTCGATGTAGCAGTCTAGTGCGGGACATCCGTGGTACACGCCGCCCGATGAAGCAGTCCAGTGCGGGCCACCGGTTGTACGCGCCGGCGTGAATGTGTTAATTGGTTATTAAAAACCCGATTAACGGATTTCTGCCTTAACACATCCACCAATCGATGACAGGGCTTTCTCGATTTGAAATAAACAAGAACGTTCTTTTCTCATTTCGCCGGAGAATTCTCCTCCTTTCGAACGACATGGCCGAACCATCGCAGCCGCTGGATGTTAATACGCTGCACAATGTCAATGGCGTTGAGGAGATCATACAGCCAGCTTACTGTTGGATCGGATGCGAAAATTATCGCAGTGGACCGAAAATCATGATTTGACTAAATATCCCGAATGACGTTGCATCATTCGTCTTAGGTGGAAAGAGAGTCGAATAAAGCTGTGACGGGATTCAACTGTGTTAGCCATTTTATAGTGGATACACTTGCAAATTAAGGACATTCTGCATATTATCTAAGGCTGACACTTTTAGAACTCGCTGAAGCCTTGACAAACGAGTAGGAAGTGTATGTAAGCGGAAGGTATAATCTATAGATTCCGCTGAGAAAATGTTTCTTCGAATTAATATAACGTTTGTGGCAAATTGCCGTTGGTGTTCTATTTCTTCTAGATTTTTTATCCAAAAGAATAATCGCCATGAAATTTTCTGTATAACCTTGTTGCCTAGGGTTTTAATGAAATCTCTTGCCTAATGTTCCAGATATTTGGTCAAAAATTTTTTTAAGAAAAAATATACGTTTTTCACAAATTAGCTGAGCTTACTTCTTGAATAGTGTTTATTAAACATTTTTAAATATTTGTTTAAAAAAAAAAACGTTATTATTCCTGCAATTAATCTGTCGAAACCATTAAAGTGCGGGGGGGCAAGCTTTTATCACAAATCAGCACATGTGCGTTGAGCTAATTACTTAATAAACTGATGAAATATTTGTTTTTTTTCTTTTCCTTTTATTGTTAATATTTAAAATCATTTAAAACTCTAAAAAAAAACTTTCATTTAATAAAACTTAATGGAAAATACCATTAAAATGTTTTCTTCTTCTTTTTATCCCGATTGATTTTTTTTTTCTTTTGTATAACTTTTTCTCTCTCAATGGTAACGTATCGTACGTCACTTATTGTTAGGAATTCAAATGTTATTAGCACCGTTTAATTTAAAAAAAAAGAAAACAACTTATAAAAGAAAATATTATTTATTCTTCTTATAAATCGTGATTTATTGAGTAAATCAAATGAACCTAAACGTACATAAAGTGTACATATATAGACAGTGGGACAGAAGGGATGAAAATGTGCAACAAATATAAATTCAATTCAATTTTGTTTTTATTTTTTGTTAAACCTTTAAAACTAACGGTATATATAGCAAGGCCTGAATATTGATCGTTTAACAACATAAGAACGTATAAAAACAGTTAAAATTTAGCCCTTTGTACCCGAACAGCGCCTGAGAGGCGCCAATATATTCTTTACTTTAACACGGACGGCGCCTAAAAAGCGCCATTACTATTAACGATAATAAGTTCTCTGAGATTAGTTCGGTATATATCAGATGGTGGGTACTTAGATCCCTTAGCCTGAACACGTAAAATCATAGTAAAATTTTTAGTGCTCAGTTAAGTAACATTCCCGCAAACTGGCTAGCACACTTCTTCCGGAATCCTCTTCAATCGTTTTAGCAATGCATTTTACCTCATTCAAGCTAGCCATTGTGCGGAAATTCTTTCGGGACGCCAATCTATCCTGGTTCAATGAGGAGTCCTGCTCCACTGCTAGACTCACTTGGCCCTCAATGGATAGAAGGCGCACTAACCAGTTACTTGGATTTGGTAGTAACATTATCTCGATCACAGTGCTCAAGTGAGCTTTTTTGGTATCAAAGCAACCACTCTAATCTAACCTGACCTAACCTAAGTGAAAATGCTGATAAGAAAAATCAAAACAATTTTTTATTAAAATTACTATCGGGTAGCTGAATACCCATAATAAAAAATGGTTCGGGGTAATTCAAAAGCGGTCGCCTTTCGAGAGTTGTAAGGTGATTATGGTCGTCATAATCGAATATTTGGTTGTTGCCATAGTCTAGTAGGTGGTATGTTTGCTTATTAGACATAAGACCTCGGTTCAAACCCCAGATCAGACATCTACAACTAATCGAAATATGAAAAATTATTTGCTCGGCGACTTCCTCCTTAAATTGGGCCTATCTTTTGCCTTTCGCCTTCTAATAATTATCGATTATGCACCCAACAACGAAGTTAATGGACGTGCAAACGTATTACAGCATTTATGACAGTAATACTTACATAGTTGACCACAACAACCCTTCACTCAGGATTACGACCTAGCTTTTCACACCACTTATACTGTGTATGTTAATTTGTATACGTGAGTGGCGGGACATGCAACTCAAAGTAGATTCTAAACGACAGATTTTTGAGAAAAATTTTCATGGCAATTTTATTTACTCTGGAGACGTCTGACCTGGGGGGTTTAAATCGTGGTTTTACGTCTATAGTAAGTTAACACGCTACCTACTGAACCAATGCGATTTCTTATGACAGTAACAGTGCAGTGTACCCACCCAGTATGGTACTATTGGCAAATATTTAATTGACGTGTTTTTGAAGTTCGATAACTAAGATTTCTGTTATCGATTAAACAATAAAATACTGTGGAAATCTTTTAGATTTTAAAACTTTAAACAATAGCTGACGAAAAGTCTTAAATAATCTTTCTCTGGTTGTTTTTGTTTTTTAAAGAACAATAACTCTCTTCAAATCTAGCCTGTCGGAAAACAATAATAATAACAACAATTTTATATACGATATACGAATGCAGATAAAGCCAGTGGTGGGATGATAATTGCAAGGTGCGAAGTTAGCTACCAACATTATATTCTTTTTATTATAGTCAATGTTATTTTAACAGAGACTGTTAAGTTAACATAGTTGAAAAATTAAAAAAAAATAATAAAAGAATAATGAAAGAAAATGATCACGTTACGTGTTTTTACCAAATACGACCTTCATAAATAGGTTAAAATTCTATAAAATTTAAAAAGGTGGCGTTGTTGGACCTTTTGGGTTGGATAGCTATTGGCTCAAGGTTTCCCAAAGAATTTTCGTTACGGCACCGGAGATATAGGCAACAAGGCTAACCTTTTGTTGATTAAACCAAAAAATTGGTCAAAATTGGATAAAAATGGACCCAGTGGGCGAATGGACCAAATGGGTTGGATAGCCATAGTCTCAAGGATTCCAAAACAGGTTTCATTATGATCGGACGTTACTTGGGACCAGAGATATAGGTGACGAAGCTAATTGTGTTTTTCAAATGAAATTATGGGGAAATGAACTTAAAAATTTTAATAATTCTCATTGAGTTAATATGGATTTATATATAAAGGATACAATAAAATGTCGTATTTTTCGCAAGTTGCACTTCTTTGCTAGAAGACTTGCATCTTTTTGAACGATGACTTGCATTTTTTTGGTTGGTTGTATGACTTGCAGTTTGGGTCGATGACTTGCAGGTTTCTTGGTCGATAACTTGCATTTTTTTTGGCCCATGACTTGCGGGTTTTTTGGTCGATGATTTGCATTCTTTTTGGTCGATGAATTGCATTTTTTTGGTGGATGACTCGCATTTTTTAGTCGATGACTAGCATTATTTTGGTTGCATTTTCAACTATGTTAACTTCACAGTCTCTTTTAAAATACCAAGACTGTAAAAAAGAATATAACTTAAGCAGCTAACTTCACACACATCCTATTATAATCGTTTCAAAGTGACAAATATTTACGATTAGAAAAGCTTCATAAGAACCGTATCTATCTGAGATACAAAATTTAATTGCAAAATTTATTGGGGTATTCTGATTAGATTTATTATATGTCTAGTGATAGTGATAATAAAGCAATAGAAAGGAATTCTGCTATAAAAACTCTAACAATATTACAGAATATTTACTGTACAATCTAACTAAATATTGCAAGATTTCGTCCAACGCCTACATATCGATGATAACATAAAATAATAAGAAGGAAGTTATTTTGAAAATAAAATTATGCATGAGACCTCTCCTAATACAGTTCAATTGTAAATAACGACAGATTTGAGAAACCACCTGAATGGATATATATTGGCCTTGGCGGGTTAGCGGGTGCTATGATCTGGTCGACCTCCCTCTCCCCTACATTCGTTAGAACCAAAATAAGAATTTGACTGAAAAACTTTCTGGAGACAAAAAGTCCTATAATCAGGTTGGGCACACCGTGTCTCCAAACCTTTGCCCCAATTACAAATCAATGAGAAGCCCAGCTTTTAAGGGAGCCCCTTTATGAAGAGTAAAATTCCTAATCTTACTACTAAGCTCGCAGAATGATGGAACTGCCAATGTAAACTCAGGCAATAAAACTGCTGCTGCTAAGACTTCTTCGGCCAAACTCGAAGCTATAAGACGCTACGGGACCAGGCTTGGGACTTTTAAGATACAAGCAATTTCACCCTATCAACAGTCCGCTGCTGCTAATGCTTATGATTTTCGGCTAAACTCGAAGCCGAAACTCGATGCGCTACAGGACTAGGCAATTGTTTCTAAGCTGCAGACAACTCCACCCAATTAGTATTATGAGGATGATAAAAGGAAACTGCAAGGGAAGGGCAATCAAGAACGCCCTGCCGTAAAAGGGGGTACTAAGGTACCTGAAACACAAAAAGCGACAAATCAATGGACAGTGAGAAACCAACGCCAAAACAACAGAGGTAAACAGAGAGCGAGATAGTTTTGCAAAGAATGCCCGGCTGGAAGAGGGTACTAAAATTCTGGAAAAACTTAGCGACAATTCCATGGACACGGCTAAACCAGCGCCTAAAAAGTCAGATGGTTTCGACACAAGCTGCTAGTGAACCCAAGGTAGGCCTAATTGCGGTATTGTAGACCAAAACCATGCCGAGGGAGCCATCAGGCCAGTCAATTGGCACAACCTAACCTAACTTAATACATACAACATAGTTGGTTGTAAACCTGACTAAATGGGTTGTAATGACCAATAAAGCAAGTAAGTAAGTGTAAAGTTGGTTTATTTTTAATTGTTATTAACGTTTGAAGGAATTTTGGATAATTTTGTTTGTGTGACAATCTGGCAACCTCATTAACTATCTTCAATATGTTTATTACGGGATTGGATTAATTCTTATCACAAACATTTCTTACAGATAAATGCTTAAATGCCTTTTAAATAAACAAATGCGATGGAAATATTTATAAACAGTTATCTGTAGGTTATAGACACAAAATCAATTTCAATTTTTTTACGTACATATGTACGTATGAACGTAAAATAACCTGTGCGTTTAGCTAGTTCTTAAACAACCAATAAACAAGTATTGTCAACAGGTGTCAAAGAGACTGTGCTTATAAACTAGATTGACAGACGGCATATGCATAAAAAATGAATTTAAATTGTAAATAAAACATTTCTTTAATATAAAATACGAGCATTTTTTTATAGTTCATACTTAAAGCAGCATAATTTATTGATTTTTTTAATAAAAAAAATAATGTTTTCGTTTCATTATAACGCAATATTAATTGCATATTAAGTCAGCATTAAATGCCTGTTGAACTACGGGTTGAAGTTGACTTCAGTTAATCTAAATCTCCCAGCAAAATCGTAGAAGTAGCAGACCAACTACTAAAACGCCTCAGAAAGTGAATCTAACCCATCCACAGACATCCGTTGTGCCGCCTTCGGAAATACCGCTATGCCCTGGAACAAAGCAGAGACAAATCCGATCTGATCCAAAGGTTCTTATAGGCTCCTTACTTATTCACAAACTGTCGTAATTTATAACAAATTCCCGCGATGAACTTTATGGTAGCCTGACTGTCAAGATATTGCCTGTAACGGCCTCAAGAGCCTTCAATGTAACAAAAATCTGTATCTGAAAGACGATTAAGTGAAGTTTATATCAGAGGTTCTTAAAGAAATTCCCAGCCCTTGGGCCTGCATTCTACTGCAACCCATCTCTTTCTTTTATCCGGTATGAAAATCCTGAACCTAGGCAAAGTGCCACGAGCACTACATAATCGATTGTTTTAGTTAGAAATCTGCCCTCAGTGCAACGAAGTGATTGGATTACATTGTTGTGTAGAGGTACTTTAGCCACTATTTATTGTAGTTCCTTCCTTAGGGTTTCTATGTAATGTCTACCGCTGCCTTGTCTCCCAGATGAACTTCAGCATGCCTTTCGGTGTTAGTAAGGATAAGTCCCTGTACAGTACTTGAAAAGCATGCAGGCGTTTCTGAAATATATTACCGCCGCTCAGGGTCCTAATATGTATTCTGTTGATTCATTATCCTATATTGGGCTTCTCGCAATTTCGCTGAGAAGTTAAGTTTTGCCCCGCCAGGACTAATGCAGAAGCTGCTATGATGTTGAGGAAACTTAATCGGTGCAACACCATTTAAGCGAGTGCTCTGCACTTCAGAACAGACGTCATTGGTTTTTCAGTGACAGATGATCTGGGCATGCCGGCGAATGTACCACTAACGGAACTGGTCAGTTTCATCCGAAGCTCGGGCTGGTTCAGACCGATCACTAAAGGATAGGTGAGGTAGGCCCCATACCTTACATTGGTGGCTATGCGGCCAACGAGTGAACTTGCCTGTGAACGGCAAGCTACCCGCTAACCTAATCTTTTTTAATGCAAAGTCGACTTCGAAAAACAGATTTGAGAAACTTTTCAGGGCAAAAGACCACTGTGAGAAAGTCGCCTAAAGAAATATGTTTTTCATATTTCGTACTGTTCGACATGTCTGAGCTAAGGTTTAAACCACGGTCTCCCGTCATATTAAAAAAGAAGCGCGTTCTAAGCAGATAATATTAAAAGACAAAGTAGTGGCTAAGGATTTACGTGAGAAATAATACAATTGGTGTAATGGCCTGGAAACGAATCTAGCCTAAGGTTTAAACCACGGTCTCCCGTCATATTAAAAAAGAAGCGCGTTCTAAGCAGATAATATTAAAAGACAAAGTAGTGGCTAAGGATTTACGTGAGAAATAATACAATTGGTGTAATGGCCTGGAAACGAATCTAGCCTAATGGTGGCTACCTACGTACCAGACCTTACCAAAGTGTTTAGAAATTCTTGGAGAAAGATATTATTTTTCAATTAAAATTTCAAGGATCGAGAAATAGTCATTGCATCCGTGATCTCTATTTGCATGATAAAATTTGATCCAAAGGTTGCACAGCCCTGTATTGTATAAATCAACATCTGATCGCACATGAATTATGTTTCATTGTTATTGGCATTGTGCACATTGATTGGAAAATTCTAGAGGCTCACAGTGAGATGAACGCAAAACATACTTAAATTTGTGTGAACTTGTTTGTCAATTATTAAAGACGCTTTATTATGCATAATTTAAGTCTGTGGGTCTATAACACCACTGCCTTATTATCATTATTATGTGTTGTAAACCACAGCGACGACGATAATATTTACATAAAATGATGATGAAAATTATGATGATTGTGATGTATTTTAAGATAAAAAAACAACAAATTCCATACGAATTAATTAAACAAATCTCTTGATGATGAAAATGCAAAATAAGTTTCGAGAACATTAACCGTGAGGCACTAAAAAAACAGTTCCTGTATACAAATGAGAGAGAACGTATTAGTAAATAACGGTAACTTCAAGTTATTAAAATGACCCCGTTTAGATTTTCTCAGATGGTTCGTAACCGATCGGTGTCGGTGGACATTGCTCTCTCCACAAGGCTAACGAATAACTGCAGCGTTTTCTAGGCATAATTGTAGACTATAAATGCTACGGTAAGGATTATTAAAGGGTGAAAATACCCCTGCAAAGGAATGTCAAACTTTCCGATAGCCAGAAAGTAGACAGAGCACTGGATTATAACGTTTAATGGCTGTAACAAATCGCCCAACACATAGTGGTACGTAGTGGTACTACGTACGGGACCTAGTATGTAATTGGAAAGCGTTTAAACTGGCTCGGCAGAGGCACAACCATCAACCTTTTCAGTGAATTCTCGACATTAGGAACCCCTTTGTCGAGCTCTGAGCTTATAATTTACAATGCAGATGTGGGCAGTTCCGGTTATGGGCATGAAAGCGCAAAAAATCTGGTCAAGTCAGCATATAGAACGCAGAAAAAGTCTACTTAAACTCCAAAGGAACGCGCTTAGTGCGGTTTGTCGGAGTCATTACTGACTATCACGTTGTAGGCACTCATGCGAGACATACTGGTGTTAGTCACAAGGCCAACGATTTCCACAGGAGCGGGTACATGCCCATCGCTATGTTGAAGAAAGAGAATACGCCTTGGTATCTACTTTGTAGACGATCTAAATGATCTATTGGTAATAGACAATGGCGTTGGAAGCTCTGTACATGGTAGCGAAGACCAAAGTTTTGGAAACTATGGTTAGGTTGAAGGGGAGCAAGTCCTATATGAAATTCATAGGGGGATTTTGTGATCTAAGGAATCAAGAATCAAATGACTGACAGCTCACTCCTTAACCCTGAGCAGGATCACTACATTCTATGATTTTGGAAACTATTTTGCAATGAATCTTAGTAACAAAAATTAATACTCTCTTAAAATGGGGACTATTTTGCAGATGGGTCAAGAAAGGATTTGTGGACGTAAGGCAGAGTTTGTGGTACCAGAGTGAAATATTCAGGGCCATGGAAAAACTTGCGGGTATAATTCAAGTGGAAGTCTATGCCATCGAAAGATGTGCTCAATTCAATTTGAATAGGAGGTACAAAAACGGGGCATAACAATACTATATATCCGACAGTCAGGTCAAGGTTCAAGCACTCGGCTCTTTTGAGCTTAAAGCGAAGATAAAATGGGACTGCCTGGGCAAGTTGAATCAATTAGGTAGTGGAATGAAGATTACCTTCTGTTGGGTTCCAGATCATGTCATAATTTTTAGCAATTAGCAGAGAGACGAGTTTGCGGGGAAGAGTGAGAGAGAGATAGGGCCAGAACCCTTCCGTGAAGTGAGAGCGGATGTTTGGAAAGGTATGTTCCATGAATGGAAAAATAAAGAAAGCCAAAGACTCTTCTCAAACCAGGTAGGTTTGAGGCAATCAACACTTTTGTTGGGAAATTACAATTCATGTAACAGACCTTAAAAAAATAACTTGAGGTTGACAACCCTTCTTTTGACAGGGGCACTGTAAACAGGGAGGTACACTTATTTAGAAGGAAGGTTGTCTCGAGGAGGACATGTAGATTCTATAGCGATGAGATTAAATCATCAGAACACATTCCTGTGAAGCGTCAATGCATGTCAAAAGTGAACATAGGTGATTACCAGTTGTTGGAGGGGAATTATCGTTGTTGACACCAAAGTTTACCAGGCCAATACTTTATAAAGTATGAGTGAGTACAGTAGAGTGATATTCATAGCCTTAATTACAATTTCAATACTTCATTAAAATCTGTAAACCGTTTAATTTGTTTCGAAGAATTTTTATAAACAGAATATTAGCTTTAAAGTGAAATAACATCGGAAGGGGACGTGGGCCTATATTTATTTGTAAAATTAATTGCCTTTAAAATGAATCTTCTTTTTATAAAACGTTTACGACGATTGCTTTCTTCTTTACAAATTCACTTCACGTTATTAAAAAAAAACTTATAATTTGAATCACGTCTTTGCAAATATGTTGGCGTGTGTAAAACAGCTTTTAAATCATCGCCATTAATTAATTGTTTTTAAACGATTGAAAACGTAAATGACTTATTAAATGTTACAAACAGATTTGCTTTGTAATGCTCAACTGTTTGCTTAATTAGAACACGGCAGGTTCGGTATACTGTGGTTAAGGAAATTAATTTTTAAAAATAATTTAAAAACACTCGCTCATCTGTAATAGCAGCAGATTTTTTTAATTTTCTCGTTTTTATTTTCATTTACAGGTGCTCAAAACTAAAACGATGTCATAAAGATCGAAACATTTGCTGACTTATTGGCCATAGCCGAAGTCATTATCCCTTTTAACCAAGCAACTCAGACCTAGAGGCATGGACACTATTAAGCACTGATGCAGCAGCCTTAAGAGTATTCGAGAGAAATCTCCTACGTAAGCTTTTTGGTTCAGACAGAGATGGCGATGATTTCCCCTTTCCATCCAATAATTAACTCGCCGACATGGACGTGTGCATCGTATTAACATCCAGCGACTGAGCATTGGCCATGCCGTTCGAATGAAAGGGGATGCTTCCGCGAAACGGATATTTGATGGGGGATTTTTGGAAGTCAGTGAAGAGGACGAACTTGTTTGCGTTCAGCAAGACTTAATGAGAAAAGTTTGCAATATTATAGCCAAGTCAACAACCAAGTACTTTTTATCACGGAACAAGTAGTAACTCTATCGTTCTAGAAACCAGGCAGACGAAAGTCCTTTATTCCTAACAGAGATAAGACATTCAGACTGAAATAATGGCTATAACAATTGCCGCAGTGCGTATGCGGGATCAGAGCATATCGAATGTAGATATTTTAATATTTACCAACACTAAATTGACCATTATATCTCTAGGTAGTGAGTACACCACAGAAAATTCCTTTAAATTTTTACATGCAATTGGCATTCCGCTACGGAGGGGGCAAAGAAAGTCAATCTGCCATCCTTATTACCAGTGCTGCTTGACCACATGGTGCCCTATAGCTGAAGAGAATTTTAGACACAGTCACCTCAACTAAAGGCTATTGAAAGACGAGGCCAGATCCTTTTCGGACTTTTCTGGAAATAGACGGAAAAACAAAGTGCGGTGAGGAATTTGGATATCGGAAACTCATTAAGACTTCCACATCAATGCTGTTGTCTTGCAAGTGGAAGTCAAGGAAGTCATTTTTATAGTGATTACATGACTGCTCAGTAGCGGAATATTTTTTGAAAATATAATGACATATTACGATAGCCATGCTGTCAAAGGATGTCGTCGATTTTTACAGCAAAGGACTCCCTTATTTGGGGCTCTAGTAACAGTAACATACTCGAATACTATGCTGTAGATATAGTGATCAGAACGGCTATCAGACTTGAAAACTCCGTATGTAATTCTCGTATAGGAAAACTTCCACTTCTTGGTTAAAGCTTCCAGAGTATAAGATCGCCTAGGTTGAACAGGCCGAATCATAAACCAGAAAGAAAGTAACAATTTTCCTCATGGCATTGTCTAAAGAGGGACATGCCCGGCAGCTGGGAGCTTGCTTTTGTGACTTCTGCAAAAGTTACGAACTGGAGGCGGAGAAAGATGTTGAGCTCGTGTGAATAGTTGCAAAAATACTGGGAATCCAATATTAACATCACCGATGGAACAGCCTGAGTATAGGGGGAATTGAAGTCGCCGTAGTCTAGTAGGTAGTGTATTGGCTTATTAGACGAAAGGCCAGGGTTCGAATCCCCAGTCAGACAGCAAAAACGAAATATGAAAAAAAATATTTCTTCGACGGGCTTCCTCTCAGCAGATTTCTGGCAAAAACTCTGAGAGTAAATAAAATTGCCATGAAAAGTTTTTCAAAAATCTGTCGTTCGGAGTCGACTTTAAATTGTAGGCCCCGCCACTCATGCATAAAAATTAACACACACAACATAAGTGGTGTGAGAAGCTAGGCCGTAATCCTGACTGAAGGGTTGTAATGGCCAATTATGTTATGTATGTCATGCGTCTGAGGGGCTTAGGCTGGAGTGGCTTTTTAAATTTAAGGGAATGTGACAGCACAATGGATCTAATACACATACATACATTGTTTAGCTTCTCATACCACTTGCGTTATGTGTGCTAATTTCATAAATGAGAACGCTTTGATCTATACTTTAAAGCCGACTCCGAATGATCGTTTTTTGAGAAAACTTTCATGGAAATTTTTTTACTCTCGGAGTTTTTGCGAGAAACCTGCTGAAAGGCAGCTGCCGAGGAAATATTTTTGCAGATTTCATTTTGTTGGAGATGTCTCATCTGGAGTTTGAACCGTGACTTCATGTCTGCCTAGACTAGTGGCTGGTTTAATATATTGTTGTAAATGGAAACCTAACGCGTTTTTATGTATGGTGATACCTTCCAATCTAAACATCATTTCCGGTTCTTAAAATTCAATTGCTTTGTTGCTATTCAATTCAAACCAAACTATTTCAAATACAATAAATAACTATGCCCTTCAGATTATAGGAAAATAATTCAAATGAACTTCATATTTTATTTGTTTTAACAGTTTATGTCTGGAATTATTTTGAAGTATTTCTAAAACGTGTTAAGATTTTTTTTTTCAACACAGAAAAGTCACACAATTAATTTTCAAAAAGAAGAAGAAAAAAAAACCAAATCTACTTATATTATATCAACTTTGATAAGACATTTAATATGTTATTATTATTTAAACTTTTCATTTTTATCATCTCCAACGATCATCTTAAATATTTACTTGTTAAATGAGAAAGAAAACAAAAGTGGTGGCGAGGTGATTATCTATCGTTCTTTCATTTCTTATCAATCGTTGCAAAGCTATTCACAAAAAAAAAAAAATTTAAAGAAACAAGCAACAACTTGTATGGAATCCATAGAATATTTTCCCTCCTTTCAGATATATGTACGTACGTAATTGATTGATTTCCTGATATTTTTAGAAGTCAAAAAAAATCGAAGATTAAAATAAATTCATGTGAAATGTATTGTATTTTATAAGCCAATAATATATGTGGTGGGCTACTTGAGTATTTCCTTCGTCGATGAAGTTATAAAATTGTCAAATCCAACCAAATCTCAACAGCTTTATTGTTAAACAATTAAAGATTCGATTTATTTCGGCGATTATAGGAGGGTATATTGCACATGATATTGATAAGATGTCTATTGTAAATCGAAATAAAAAAAAAATTAAAAAATAAATAAATAAAATGGTCGTGTGTAAACGTGCGAAAAGTATTTTTTAAACCTTCAATAAAACTTCAAATTAGGAATGCCCAAAAATATGCAAAATACATACGCATTACACCACAGTCTTAAGATAGCGGCTAACATAAGTTTGCTTAATTCTTATAAAAGGCATAGGTAGGTCGAGGTGGCAGTCCACTTAAGGATTTTGAATGGATATACTTATGCTACATAAGGCCCGTTCAATACCACTAAAGGCAGCAGTAACATCTCGCTTTGTACGTCTTATGACGTCAATATCGTCAGCTTATGCAGGCAACTGGACGCTTTTTTGGAGAATAGTGACATTGTGATACACTTCCGCGTTCCGCAGAACACTCTCCACGACAATGTTGAAGAGGTGGTCGTAATATAAGGGATCGGAGAGATCCATTCCTACCTTAACAAAACTGTAGGAATTGTTTAACGTCATTCTGCATAGCCTTATCCTCTTCGCAGTTATAATGAGCTCAGACTTTGCAGCAAAAGTACGATTCCTTATGGAACTATCGCCTTATAATCGATAAAAGATTTTGTGTATCGACTTGTTTTTCGTGGATCTTCTCCAGAATTTGACGTACTGTGAAGATCTGGTTAATAGTGGACTGATATGGTTCAATCAGTGTTTTAGCAAGTGGCTTCAGTCGTTCTCACAATACGCCCATAAGAACCTTATGTGCGATAAGAAGAAGACTTTTGCCTCTGCCGTTGGCGCATAGCTTAGTCTCTTTTTTTCAGGACAAGACAGAGGACACTGAGGTTTCAATCGTTGGGCATACTTTCCTCTAGCCATATATCGGAAATAAGCTGGTGCAATCGTAACAATTCAGTTCCTCCGGTCTTAAACAATTCAGCGGGCAGGTCATCAAGACCTTCAGCTTTATTCTTCTTAAGAGGCTTAAGTGCGACTTTGACCTCTTCATGGCTGGGTGACACTTCACCCATATCCTCCATATAGTAGACATCAAAGCGCCTTATTCTCTTATGACATATTGCTGAGCATATACACAGTAGGTAAAGAACATTCTTGTCCTCCTCCTCATCTCTGCAACTTCTACAAAAATCATTTGCGAGGTGTCCAATACAAATGCGCTTGCAACGGGTACCCATAATGTAATGCCCCGTAATTACTAAGATAATCATACTGAGCTTACCTCTTTGGAGACTTTTTGCGCTGTTCTATATGTGTCTAAAGACGCCCCATTATTGACGACCGCGCAGAATCTCGTTGAGATATCTGTGACAATTGTCCACCGTTCTAGAATTCATCACATTAGAGTCCATCGCTCTGATAGCCGTAATCGCGGCATGTAGTATAAAATAAGCTTTCAAAAAAATGTTTTATTTAAACAAATGCTCCTGAAAGTATGTTTCATTTTAAGAAACTAAAAACTAAAATTAAAATGTTATTAAAATGCCAAATGAATGAATGTCGGTCGCATTTGAAACGATTCCTGGCCACGACGACAGGAAATTCTAATGCATCCCGAATAAGCTACGGTTTGGTGGGGATTTTGTTTCATATTTCTTTGAGAACGAAATTGCCAAGCCATCAGTGTCAATGGTGAACTCCACAAAGGTCGATAATTATCAATTCCTTTTGGCTTGAATTGATTGTTCTGGATACGAGTTGGATACGCAGCTGTGTTGAATATTCTGCATGGGCATTTTAAGGACTTTATCATCACACGTGATGGGTATGTGAACTAACCACCAAGATTGTATGATTTGACGCCGTTAGACTTTTTCTTGTGGGGTTTTTTTAAGTCGCAGATGTAAGCGAACAAGTCACAAATCACAACGGCCCTCAAAGCCAACATAACTTATGCTGTCGTTCGAATTCAGACTGATTTATGCACCTGAATCATGGAAGATTAGATATTTTGGATGAACTTCTTCCAGAAAAGTCGTGGCTCATCCTATCGCCTATTTTGGACTGCTTTATACACCTGAGAAACAGTGTTGGACATTTTAATGATCTTTTATAAGAATTAAGAAACTTTATTAGTATTATATGAAACACCCTGTATGTGCAGTGTTTTTAAAAGAGCAAAGAAGTCAAAAGTTTAATCATTTTTAACGACTTTTAAGGCAAATGAAAAGCGTATAAATTTCTTAATGATTTCATGTCTTCACTGTATAAAGCCGCAATAAGAAATTGTTTAAAATCCTTTAAATTTGGGCGTTCTTCATCAAAATTAGGCTTAAACATTTTTGGCCACCATTGAAGAGTACTAAGTGCCTACAACTGCAATTTGAAATTATTTTTCAAAAAAGGATTTTAGTTTAGAAATTATAAGGATTTCTAAATTTTTTTGAATTTATGATCGTTGAATTCAGTGCATTAAATGCGCATTTATTTGTGAATACATGATTATTTAAGAAGATATGCTTAATGTTTTTCAAATTATCAAAAATTCTACTCTTGCAAGATAACAATTAATTTGTTTGTTGACGAATATAAAATACTTGACAAAGATTTAATCACAGTTAACCAGAGATATGGATTTCTACATAATTTTGTATGTGCTCTTTATTATATGGAAAGAAAGTGAAAGGCAAAACAAACTGAAGTCCTAGCCGCACGCTGTCCTCGACGTAATCTTGTCTCTTGTCTACAACCATTAGACATCTTCCTCCAACTGCATTGTTCTCGGATATGTTTAGGTCATGTACGGTGAGTCACATTCAAGCGTTTCAATATTGCATGAAATAGGGTTGAATCGCATGGATTTTAGATGCTACAACAAGGCACTAAACTTACAAAACTCATGGTCCCACACGGGAAGAATGGGTTACTGGCGCTATCATCAATGATGGGACGTACAACGATCTTCACGGATGGCTCAAAAATGAACAGCTCATACAGATTGATTATCTAACCAGGTCAGCGAATTTCAGACGGAGATTTTTGCTATTGAATAACCAGCACGTATCATTGAGACCAGGAATATACCTCCTTCGAACTTAATTATATGTGTGGACAGTCAAGCAGCGACTAAACCCAACTCAGAAAACGATAGGGCTTCAGGAGTTGCATAGACTCTTTACACAGTATACGTCGACACAACACCTGACTCTACTGGGTTTCGGACCTCTACTGGTTTTGTGGCATAAAGGAGAAAAAAAAAAGCGAACGAACTGGCACAGAAGGTATCAGAAATGTCTGCGGAGGAGACAATGGAGGGGATGTATGCGCCTCCTACAAGAATACTTTTTCAAATTCGAAAGAGTAGCATAGAATTCAACGGACTGTAAGTGGTCCAACATACGTGACAGTCGAATATCAAAACTGCTGTAACTAGCAGGAAAACCAGGGAACTACTAAGTTCGACAATAGAACGGTTCACACTCTAATAGGAATTCTACCGGCATACTGCGCTCTTGTCAGTTTCGCTGACAAGTTCAGTCTGCGCCATCAGAGTTACAGAAGAAGCTGCCAAGACTGCCTTTATGCGAGTGCCCTGCTTTTCAAAATAGACGTCATCGGTTTATGAAACGTTTGAAAGTCTGGGCATGAAGGCGCTCGGTATGGAGGCTTCAAAGTCACCACTAACGGATTATAACAAAAGAATTTACCGTACACTAGGTAACACAAGAAGCTATATGGGCAACAGAGTGAAGATACGTGTGGACGGCAAGCTACTAGCTATTTAAATTTACTTTTGAAACTGAAATCGTTAGGTCGGAATTTTTGTAGTGGCAGTTAATTTCATAGCTTCTCACAAAAAGCTTGCTTTTTCATGCATGAGGTTTTATGGAATAGTAAGGCAGTCGCCGTAGTTTAGTAGGTAGTGTGTTGGCTTATTAGACGAAAGGGCAGGATTCGAATCTCCGGTTAGACATCAAAAGCGAAATATGAAAAAATATTTCTTCGGTGACTTCCCCTCAGCAGATTTCTGGCAAAAACTCTGAGAGTAAATAAAATTGCCATGAAAAGTTTCTNTTTCGTTAGGAGTCGACTTTAAGCGGTAGGTCCCGCCACTCATGTATAAAATTAACACACATAACATAAGTGGTTTGAGAAGCTAGGCCGTAATCCTAACTGAAGGATTGTACTGGCCAATTACGCATGTATGTAAGGCATCTTACCAGTCAACCATTGCCTTATTCTTACTTTTCATTTTCAAGTTATCAAACTTGAACTTGAAAAGACCAACAAAAATGTGTTTTTTCATAATTTTTTTCCCCCAAATTATTAAAATAATTAAAATTGTTGTTTAACAAATGAAAGTTTTAAGTAATTATTGTACAACAATTCTAACAGACACTCTTTTTTATTTGTTTTTTGCTAAAAAGATTATCTTAGAAAACTAAGTATGTAAACACAGAGACAGAGGATGCAATAAAAAATTTACTGTAGACACCAACAAACATTTGATAAATTCGAAAGCGTGAAATAAAAACATTTGAAATCTAAAAACATCAATGAAAATACATGCCATTTAAGCGTAAATCGATTCATAAATTCAAAAATTATTTGAAATATTTATAACTCGTGAACCGCGACTACGTTTTGAAAATGAATTTCGATTTGAGAATGCTGACATGCTAAGCTTTCGAATGATATAAATTGCTGTCAATAATTTTTAGAATTTATTTCTAAAGTTCGAAAGATTTACAGCACTTTTCGAAAATTCAATAAAAAGTTCAAATTTATAATATTGAAGCGAATATATTATGCCAACGATTATAAATTGAAACGATTCTAATCACCATCACTGTACCGGCGACGAACTGTCTGTTAAAAACTTTCATTATAAGATGTAATAAAAAGAAATCCTAAATTACATAGAAAATAAGATATTTTCCAAAAAAGAAAAAAATATTTTGTAAGACTACTTTCGTTTGTAAACAAACTAGTTTTTAAGGTCCAAATACTGTAACAGCCGATGTGGAAGATATGTCACAAGATAGACATTCAAAATGATTGAAAATACCGTTAAAATTGTTACAAAATAATCAACAAAAAATTGTCTAAACTCTCTTAAATAAAGCTGAATACTAAAAGTAATTCTACAAACCTCACGGACATCCAAAAACCTACGAATGTCCATCTGAATGCTCAAGTAAGTTACTATAGGAAATAGAGATCAAATAGAATAGAAGTGCCAGCTAGGGATTGGTAGAGGATCATATACAACTGAGCTGCTTACCTACCATTAAACTATTACTTTGAAGCGATACAATAGAAGCGTAAGTGTGGGTTGAAACCGGCTGGCATACACCGATAGTGACTGGACTGAAACGCTTCGAGTTTGATTGAAAATTTCAGGGCCTAAGTAGTTACTAAATTGTACCAATAGAGCGATTTTTCCAAGTTTAACCAATATCGACCCTAGCTTCTATGGGTGTGACTAGACTAAAAATCTAAGAGTTTGAGTAGAAGTGATAGAGAGCCTAAAAGTAGTTACTA
This sequence comes from Sarcophaga bullata, assembly GCA_005959815.1. Classification (NCBI taxonomy): domain Eukaryota; kingdom Metazoa; phylum Arthropoda; class Insecta; order Diptera; family Sarcophagidae; genus Sarcophaga; species Sarcophaga bullata. The sequence goes on along the minus strand of QOCX01000305.1, from coordinate 142,130 downwards.
AATATGCCTGTCTATTTCGAATATTGAAAAATTCGCCTCTATAAAACGATTTTCCCAGGTTTTAGCCAATTTGTATCAGAGTTTCTATGGGACTGGACTTCTTTTTACTACACCCTATACTATTTTTTATATAGGGTCTTCCAAAAGGGATTTCAACTTTGACAGTTAATAAAGACCAACTCATTGAAGCTAGATCTGTTAAATTAGGTGTCATTTATTCAACCTGACCATAAATGGGCTCTGGAGCAATTGGCCTGCAAACGCACAAAATTCAACTGACCCAACAACTGTAGCTAAACGACAACAGATAGCGATATGTGTTCGCTGAATGGGTCCTGTTGTACCAATTATCAATTGAAGCTAATTTTCTTAAAAAAAATCGTCTTCAACGTTGAGGCCATCACAACCCTTCAATCAGGATTACAACTTAGTTCCTCACAACGCTTATGTTGTGTGTGTGTGTTATTTTTATAAATGAGTGGTGGGACCTGCAGTTTAAAGTTGATTCCGCATGACTGTTTTTGGAGAAACTTTTCATGGAAAAGTTATTTACTCTCAAAGCTTTTGCCAGAAATGGAACTTTGTAAGTGAATAAACAAAATGATCGAATTTAAGACGATTCCAATCCATATGAGAATGCATACCGAAAAATTCACGGTTTTGTGCGGATTCTGGTCTGCTGATAGACATCAATTCATATTTTTTTTTAACGACATTGACCAGGCTATCACTCTCAACGGTGAGCACTATAGGTCGATGATTACCAACTTCTTTTAGCCTGAATTAGTTGATCTGGACACCAATGAAATGTGGCTTCAACAGGACGGCAAAATATGTGCCAATAGATCATGTCACATTAGATAGTCTGCACAAGCAATTTGGGGACTGGGTCATCTAACGTGAAAGTGGTGGGAATTGACCTCCGAGATCATGCGATTTGACCGTGCTAGACACATGGCTGAAAAATTCTTTCAGAAGCCAGCTTATGCAGACTATGCCGTGTGATAAAGAATTGGTTACAAGTGTAAGATAACAATATTTTATGCCAATTTCATTCTAACTTGGACAACAAAACAAAAAAAAAAAAAAAAAAAAAAACGTTTAAAAGATTTTATGGACTTGTAGAAAAGAATTTATTTTGAATCACTTTTCCGTCTACATATTATAGAATTTCTTAAACATGTTATCTTTATAGGAGACACCATATAGTTTTATAATGGTAATTAAAATGTGAGAAAATGTTAAGAGATAATTTAAAGGCATACAGAATGACATTTTAAAGCTCCTACAGTTTTGTATGCCAAAGAGCAAAGTAGACTTTAATGCAACAAAACGTATATGCAAGGGCTAAACCTGTACGATGCTTAGCCGTATAAAAGCATTCACGAGGTTTCACTTTATAAGTTCGAATACATTACATGAGACGGGATCTTGAGAGTTTTTCATTTCGAAAAAGAAATTCTGATAACTGATCATCATAAACTGGTTTTATGTGGATCTTAACAAATTTTATTCGATCATGTTATTGACATCCCGAAAAAAAAACAACCTTATTTCTTCTCAGATAACATCAATTGTTGCAAATTGACTGATAAGTTTATATATACAAACATATATACATATGTAGCCATGTCTAGGTTAGTATATTAAAATCTAATAAGATACGCAATTAAACTTACCTACACCGTACTAATGATGATGTTAAGAAAATGCTACACAATGAATGTGATGATGACAATAATGACGGTGAGGTGATGATGATGGTGTTGATGTGAATGTTATCTTAAGTAAATGATGGTTCTTATCATTTTTTTGGTGGGGAGTTCTTTACAAAATAAAAAGATCACTTCACACTTTGGTTATTACCAGTCCTGCCTGTCAATCGAACTGGAAGAGTTGTTACGCGTAAAAACATTTACGGAAAATGTGCTAAAAAAAGAAAAAAAACAAAATTAAAATTAAAATTAAAATTAAAATTAAAATTAAAATTAATTCTTATTGTGCTTCTAACTACTAAAACATAACAAAAATAAATTTAAAAAATGAGTAAAGAAAGTCTTGCCTTCGATAATACAGGATTTTCATCCTCTAAAGCTGATTTGATTGCAATTAATTCATCTGTCAATGGTGAAAACAATGACGTTAGTATTTGGTATTTATTTTTTTAGTTTAAAATAGTGTTTAGATAAACATAAAATTCAAAAAGAACTGTGAAAATAAATTAAAATTTAAGAAAAATCTTATCTTATTTGCCTAGCTTTAAACGTATGAATGAATTAGCCATCATTAGTAGATACGTGTGGTATTTGCCAACAACATTTGTTTTCAGAACGAAGTGCTTGTTTTTATTATATTTGACATCAAAAAAAAAAAAACATACGAGGATCGGCATACAAGTGAAGTTAAAAGTTTTCTTTTTAAAATTCTTGTAAATATTGAGTGCCGATTAAAGTGTGTTCTTAAAACGATTTTTAGTTTTGAGGTTTGGTTCAAACCTCTAAGTTCGAAAAAAAAGAAGATTTTTTCAACTTTTATGAGAAGTGGACCAGGTCTATGAACAGAAAAACAAACAAAAAATTGTAAACTAACAAAGCTTGAAAGCTTCAGCTTAAAAATTTCAACATCGTTATACGATACAACTCTCACAAATGACGCACTGGATGAAGTTTAAGTCTATCCCCTGTTCTATTGTGGAAACAACAATACTTCTTTTAGTAATATCGTGATATCTTTGAATAGAAGATCCGTTAGATCATAATCTAATAAGAAAAATTGTTTTCGAAAATTGCTTATGGCGGTGGTCACATGACATCATCATCACGTGTAATGGTCATGTCCTCAAATCGCTTGTACAGAATATCCAATGTGGCATGGGATGACTCAATGTACGGATCCGTCAAAACTGCATGCATCTAAAAGCAGTTGGTAATAAACCACAATGTAGACAGTGATGACCTGGCCAACTTTGTTCTCAAAGATGAGCCGATGAAATGACGTCACTTGCTCAAAATCTACACCGAGATGCATTGAAGGCTCTTGAATGTCATGAGGATTAGTAAAATCTCCAATATTGTTTGTTCACGTATCCATTTATCCATAAATAGGCCTCATCGCTGAATATGATTTTTCGATAAAAAGCACAAACACGTTTCTCAGAACACCCATTTTGACAAAACGATTTGCATGTGCACGTGTAAATGAATACTATGGTAACAGTATCAGATCATGATGACTTGGCAAAACACATCAAATAACATTCTTACATAATTGGCCATTACAACCCTTTCGTTTGAATTATGACTTAGTTTCTCACACCACTTTATGTTGTGTGTGTTAATTTTATACATGAGAGGACCTACAGTTTAAAATCGACTTCGAACGAAAGATTTTTGAGAAACTTTTATTGTCAGAGTTTTTGCCAGAAATCTGCTGAGAGGAAGTCGCCGAAGAAATATTTTCTCCTATTTCGTTTTGAACCGTGACCTCACGCCGAATAAGTCAACACACTACCTACCACACTATGGCGTCTTTGCTAAATGACAACTAATTTGAGAAATGTGGCGCCAACAAGATGGCCGCTATAAACTATCAAAGTTCGGAAGACCTTATTGGCAGACTCGATCGTATTAATGAAGTGATGGAACACTTCATGGATTAATATAACTTGAACTTCTCACACGTCCCTAATAGTTCTTGAATTCTGATAATAGAAAATATATTGTGTATAAACATTGAATCTTTTGAGTTTTTAACACCTTCTTCCGATCTTATTCCGATCCAAATAAATAAAATATTGAATCTTTCTTCTTTCAGAAAGCATACAATCTATCAACCAGTCGTAATGAATCCCAAACACAGCCAGTTCGAGATCGTTGGGGCAATGGTCTAGAATTTCTTATGTCTTGTATTGCTTTGTCGGTGGGCTTGGGTAATGTCTGGAGATTTCCCTTTGTGGCTTTGGAAAATGGTGGCGGTGCTTTTCTGATACCCTATATCATTGTATTATTCTTAGTCGGTAAACCCATTTATTATTTGGAAATGATACTGGGCCAGTTCTCTAGTCGTGGAGGCGTGAAAGTCTATGATTGTGCACCTATAATGAGAGGTAATTCGAAACTATACAAACAATAACTTAATATTAAATCAATCGAACAATAATCTTTTATTATAGGCATTGGCTATGGCCAAGTTATGGCAATATTTTTCGTTTCATCATACTATGCCTCCCTAATGGCTTTAACGTTGCGTTATTTAATATCATCGTTCTATGCGGTTTTACCCTGGAGTTATTGTCGCGATGAATGGGGTCCCAATTGTATAGATTCGAAATCCTCAAGTGAAACGCCTTTAGCAACTCAGACATTGGCAACAGAGGGTGTCAAGAAGACATCCGCTGAGTATTATTTCATGTGAGTTGTTAATCAATTTACGGAAAGTGAAATGTTGAAACTTATTTTAATTTTTTTTTCTTTAATAGCAACGTTATTCTACAAGAATCCCCCAATATAGATAATGGCATTGGTACACCTAGTTGGGTTCTGGCTCTTACTTTGACATTTTCCTGGGTGGTTATAATATCAATTGTTATACGCGGCATTAAATCTTCGGGAAAAGTAGCATATTTCTTGGCTATCTTTCCTTATGTCATTATGTTGATACTTTTAGTACGATCTCTTACTTTACCGGGTGCCTTTGATGGTGTTTTATATTTCCTAAAACCCCAATGGGATAAATTACTCGATGCTAAGGTATGGTATGCAGCTGTAACTCAAGTATTTTTCTCTTTAACCGTATGCTATGGCGTTATATTGATGTATGCCTCCTATAATAGTTTTGATCGTAATATTAAAAGGTAAGATTCAATGAAATGAATGACTTTTTGCTATGAATTAATGAATGATGTTTCCATTACAGAGATTGTACAATTGTTACTTGTTTGGATACGTTTACATCTCTGTTATCGGGTATAATTATCTTTGGTATTTTGGGTAATTTGGCTTATGAGAATGGGACGACAGATATAAGGAGTGTCGTTCAAGGAGGACCAGGTTTAGCATTTATTTCATATCCAGATGCAATTGCAAAGTTCACAATGGTGCCACAAGTGAGTACAGGGTCTTAGCAAATAAAATTAAAATTTTTTTCAAAAAATTTTGAAAGTGTTTAGACCCATGAAAATATTGAAATTTTAAAATGCTTGCCGTAGTCTAGTAAGTAATGTGTGAACTTGCTAGAGAAGGGTTCCAGAGGAAAAACGACAGCTTTGACTTCTAGAAAAAAAAATATCTAGAGTTTAAAGTGAATTCCGAACGACAACTTTTTTAAAAGGTTTTTCATGGCAATTTTTTTTTTTTTTACCAAAACATGTCTTCGAAGAAATATTTGTTTCTCAATGTCAATTCCATTCTTATTACTTTTGATTTTCATTTCTTTTCAGGTTTTTTCCGCCTTATTCTTTTTAATGATGTTCATACTGGGCATAGGTACTAATGTGGGAATTATTACCAGTGTTATTACGGTATTTTGTGAGCTATTTCCCAATATTAAAAGATGGCGTATTGTCATGGCAGTATGCATAACCTGTTATTGCTTTGGAATTATGTACATAACACCAGGTGGCCAATATATGCTAAATTATATTGATTTTTATGGTGTAACTTTAGTGGCCATAGTACTGGGTATATTTGAATTAATATCGGCTGGTTGGGTTTATGGTAAGTCATGATTATTTACTCTCTTTTTGAAGTACATTTATAAAGCCCATATGTTGTGTTCTCATTTAGGCGTTAAAAATATCTGTCGTGATATAGAATTTATGCTGAATATTAAAACCTCTTTGTATTATCGTCTATGTTGGAGCATTATAACGCCTTTGTTTATGGCGGCAATTTTAATTTATACCCTAGTAGAATATGAACCCATGGAATATAATGGAGTGAAATATCCCAGCTATTTTTATGGTAAATATTATTGTAGTTGTAATTATTAATTAAGAAATTATTTTTAAAATCATTTCCCGCATTACCTCTAGCTTTAGGTTGGTGCCTCTCTGCCTTTGGCATTGGTCAATTAATTGTTTGGGCTATTATTGCGGTTTACAAAAGTCCTGAGCCCAAATTGTACGATCGTCTTAAGAGTGCCTTTAAACCATCTAAACAATGGGGTCCTTTAGATCCAGCTTTACTTAAAGTTTATCAACAAACAATAAATGATGCAAATACCACACAAAGCTTAGGAGTTACGACGACAGGATTTTGGTTTAAAATCTATGACAATATATTCAATTGAATATATTATAAAAACAAAAAAAATTAAGTTATATTAACTGTAATTATATTTTTATTTAAATAAGTTATTAATACTTTTAATTTTTGTATAGTTTTAGTTATAAAAATGAATTCAAATATTAAAATCAATTCGGCTATGTCGACTTTTGTATCAATAAATGTAATTCGGTATCAAATATAATGCGTTTTTCATAAGCTTACGGCAGCAGGACCAAAATTAGATCATAACAAATAAATGTTGTGATAAGAGCAGTACCTGCAACCGATAATTAGAGTACAATTGAGACACTGGGCGCATACTCGCTTAAAGCAGAATTACCCGATAGAATGTTAAACGTATCAGACGCAACCAATTGCATCACCCTGATACCAGAGTGATCCTTGGTACATATATTACTGAGGACTTGTTGCCATACTGATGAATTTAAACATAAAGGTAGCACGGGACCTGGCACTATACCTACGTAATATGAGAGAATATTATAATTTGTTAAACAAGATGTATAGTTGAATAGCATCAAAGAGTATATGAGATCAAGGACTGTCCCGAAATGTAAAAGGTCGATTAACAATTACTCTAGGAATGGCTTGGACTGATACTGATTATAAACTGAAACTATTTCAATGAAATCCGAAACCAATTTCACTTTACTAGAATTTGTGTCAAGAGCTTACATGCATAGACACATAATTGGCCATTACAACCCTTCAGTCAAGGATTACGATTTAGCTTCTCACACTACTTATGTTGTGTACGTTAATTTTTATGCATGAGTGGCGGGACCTGCAGTTTAAAGTCGGACTCCGAACGACAGATTTTGAAAAGCCTTTCATAGCAATTTTATATACTCTCAGGGGTTTTGCCAGAAATCTGCTGAGAGAAAGTCGCCGAAGAAATATTTTTTCATATTTCGTTTTTTGATGTCTGACCGGGGATTTGAACTCTGGCTTTTTGTCTAATAAGCCAACACAGTACCTACTAGACCACTGTGTCTTCACATAAATTAATATTTTTGGTTATTAAATTTTATATTTTCTTACTATGACCTTTAATAAAGGAGTGCTTACGAAAAACCAGAGAGGAAGAAGTTGGTCAGCGCAAGGGCTGCACATTTAAAGCACGATTACCACACGCTAGAAAACCAGCACAAAAGCTTGATAAACGAAGCTATATCCTTGACATCAATGGACGATAGCTTCGTCAGGCTGACAAGAACTGGAGAGCCAAATAACATATATCTGCACCTCGCAAGAGATGAGCATTGACAAAGAAAGTAGATAAAAGTCTCATCTTCGTCAACGGATCTGTATCCACTGCAGAAGTCATTAAATGAAAGCTGCATTCTTTCCGCGTGTCTTTCCATAACACAATGACCTGTAAGAATGGCCACTGTTATCGAGATGACGTTACGACAAAGTCCAAGTAACTATCCATTGAAGACCAAGTGAGCCTAGCGATAGAGCAGGACTCCTCATTGACCGAGGATAAGTTGGCGTCTCGAAAGAATTTCCGCGCAATGGAAAACTTGAAAGAGGTAAAGTGCATTTCTAAATCGATTGAAGAAGAGCCCGGAAGAAGTGTGCCAGCCCTTGCGAGCTCGTCTGCTCTACAGTTTCCCGGAATGTTACTCTACTGAGCAGCAAAAATTTTACTACGATTTTACGTGTTCAGACTGAGGGATCTAAGTACCCACCATCTGATATATACCGAACTAATCTGAAAAACCATATTATCATAAATAGTAAAGGCGCCACCTCTCAGGCATCGTTCGGGTTGAAAGGGTTAAGTTCTAAAGTATAAAAAATATTATGATAGATGTTATCATTTCGCAGGGAGCTCTCCGCTGGCAGACGATTAAAGAAAACAAAGTAACGGTTATTTTTTCAATCACAATAAAATATATCAGCCTAAAACTATGTTCAAATTTTTTAGTGCGCATTCCATAAATTGAAATTAATTACATTAAGGGTTAACTCGTTTGTTTATTAATTCTTTATGGGAATTACTACGCCTACTATTGCAATGCTTTCACTTTCACTCCAATATATCGTTAAGTCACCGTAGTCGTGTGCTGGCTTATTAGACGAAAGGCCAGGGTTCGAATCCCCGGTCAGACATCAAAAACGAAATATGAAAAGAAAATATTTCTTCGGCGACTTCCTCTCAGCAGATTTCTGGCAAAAACTCTGAGAATGAATAAAATTGCCATGAAAAGTTTTTCAAAAATCTGTCGTTCGGAGTCCATTTTAAACTTTAGGTCCCTCCACTCATGTATAAAATTAACACACACAACATAGGCCGTAATCCTGACTGAAGGCCAATTATGTATGTATCAAACTTAGATACTATTGGATCTATATAATCGGTTGTTTTATATATATTGCCACATTAGTAATAAGCCCAGGTCCACCCAATTTTATTTATTGCCAATTTTCATTAATTATGCGTCGAACTTTTGTATAATCATTCATGTCTCTATATTTTCTACCCCAATGTGCAAGTATTATCAATTGTTATTAAAAAAACTTGGATGATCTCATCTATTTATCGATATTTTCATGATATCATTAGGTCTAGGTCAATAAATTGTTTATTATAAGAAACAAATACTTTTTTATTAATACTTATCTTTACTATAATGTTACACAAATATGGTCTTTTAAAGCCCATTAAAGAGTACATATTGGATATAGTCGAACAAAATTAAAATCTTCGAATTTCTTTAAACCGGTAAAACTCAATACGATTGCCTTGGCGAACGACTTGTCATACATTGCTTAATAATCGATTAATTCCAAAATAAATTTGATATAAATTACCCTTCCAGAAGTGGCCCTGTGCAATGGCCTACTCATTCAACAAACTATCAGTAGTTCAATATACCCGATTCAGGTCTTTCAAAACTGCTTCATCCAGCAGTGGACAGTAGGAAAAACAAGGAACCACTTGAGTTCGACAAGGACGATTCGCACTCTAATAGGAATTGTAAGCGGACAGTGTGCTATTTACAATTTCGCTGACACCAGGACAACTGCAGCAGCTGTCAGGATGTGTGTCATCGGTTTTTGGGTGACAAAACTTTTAAAGATCTGGGCTTGGTGGCGAACACGTCACTAAGAAAACATGTCGGTTTCATCCGAAGCTCGGATCATATCAATTTACCTTCCAGAAGTGGACAGTAGGAATAACAAGGAACTAGTTAAGTTCGACAGGAACGGTTCGCACTGTAATAGGAATTCTAAGCGGACACCGCACTATTTACAATTTCGCTGACAAGTTCGGATGTGGAAGAAACGGAATCGATACAACATATGTTAGGTTTTCAAAACAAATGTCATTGGTTTTTGGGTGACAAAACTTTTAAAGATCTGGGCTTGGTGGCGAACATGTCACTAAGAAAACTTGTCGGTTTCATTCGAAGCTCGGATCATAACAAGGGGCCTTAACATACACTGGATAACACAAGGGGCTATATGAGCCAACGAGTGAACTTGTCTGTGAACGACAAGCTACCCGCTAAATTAAGCAATTTAAACATAACAAAGGCTAGACATTCCGAACATTTTAGTACAATGCGGTATAATAGCAACCAATTGGCTGTTCTTCCATTAGTCTCTCTTTCTGGGGATGTATCACCACAATGGCCTTGAGAGTCTTCTTTGCTTTGTGAGAGGCAAGATACCCGCTGACATAACCTAACATATAATCATCTGTCATACCAACATTATTCCAGTCTTTTATTAATACGTTCCTATCTTTGCGTGTCGTAGTCTATTAGGTAGTATGTTGCCTTCTTAGACGATAGCCCATGTTTAAGTGTACTTTAATAATATTTTATGCCAAATTCATTCTAACTAGGTCAACCAGTACTTTTCAATATTTTATGGACTTCAAAAGAAATTGTTTTGAATCACTTGTCATCTATTGTAGAATTTATTCGAGAACTTATCTTTATAACAGAGAATTAAGACCAAGTAGTTTATAGCAACAAATAAAATGTGTTTAAGAGATAATTAAGAAGCGTATAAAAAAATGTTTTTTTTTTTTTTTTCAAAAATCCCTACAATTTTGTAGGCCAGGGTAAGTCGGCTATAAAAACATTAACCGGAGATAGAAAAATTTATAATTTTGGGGCAACAGCATTCATTGGATGCTTAGAATATATTACAAGGAATAGAATATGGGAAGTTTTTTTTAATACAAAATGAATTCGATCTTAAAAATCTTATTCGATCCTCTCACTAACGTCTTGACTCTGAATCTGTTTTCCATCGATAACAACAATTGTTGCAAATCGTTTGATAAGTCTATATAGGAAGACATCTTGAAGTTAGCGTATTATAAACAATAAATTTATTTTACCTATTAGATAACCCCCGTTGTTCCCAACGAAACTTACCTAGACAGTATTCTGGTAATGATGATAATGCTGAGAAAAAAATATTAAATAGGCAATGAAAGTAATGATGACAATAATAATGATAATGATGATGTTGATGTTGATGTGAAGTGTTATCTAAATTAAATTGAGATTCTTATCACTTTTGGGGGGTTCTTTACAAAATAAAAAGATCACTGCACACGACGGTTATTAACAGTCTGCCTGTCAATCGAACTTGATGAGTTGTTCCGCTTTAAAGCATTCAAGGAAAATGTGCTAAAATTGAAAAGAAAAAAAGAAAATTAAAAAACAATTAAAATTAATTTAAAAAAAATATACTTATTGTGCTTCTAATTACTTAAATATAGAAAATAAATTTAAAAAAATGAGTACAGAAAGTGTGGCCTTTGATAATACAGGATTTTCATCCTCTAAATCAGATTTGATTACAATTAACTCATCTGAGTACGGTGAAAACAATGATGTTAGTATCTTGATATTAAGAATTTTTATTAATTTAAAGTGTTGAAGAGCATAAAAAGATTAAAATCATATAAAAAGAAAAGAAAACTGTGAATGGAAAAATAAATTAAAATTTAATCATTTTATTATTATATTTCCATAGACTTAAAATGTGTGAATTGCCTGGCATAAAATCTGTGTGGTTATTTACCAACGTCACTTGTTTTCGGATTTAAATTTATGTTTTTATTGTATTTGTTATTAAACTATACGAGGGTCGATTTAAAAGTTAAGTGAACTCATACATAAAAGTGAAATAAAATAGATTTTCTTATAAAAAAATTAGTGATAATAAAAGGAACGCAGACAAAAGTGTGTTATTAAGTCGTAGTCTACCAAGAAGTGTGTTAGCTTATTAGCTTATAAGGCCACAGTTCAAATCCCGCGTCAGACATCTTCAATAAAACGCAGATTTCTGGCAAAAACTCTGACAGTAAATAAAAAAATTGCCATGAAATGTTTCCTAAAAAATCTTTTGATCGCAGTCGACTTTTAAACCTGCAGTTACAGTCTCTCTACTCACGTATTAAATTAACACACACAACATAAGCGTTGCGAGAAGCTAGGTCGTAATTCTAACTGAAGAGTTATAATGACCAATTATGTATGTATGTACGTTGTGTCATAAATGGCTCTAGCTCACATGTAATGTATTGACATGTTGAAAACAAAATGAGAAAAGGGCGTGGCCTTTCAATTTTTTTTTTAAATTAAATCTTAACTCTTTCATTTACCACTAATAGATCATAACAAGGGAGCTTACCTCAGACTGGGTAACATAATGGGCCATGTGGGCCACCAACTGAACTTGCGTATGAACGGCAAGCTACCAGCTAACCTAACCTAACTCTTTTATTTTATGCTGAATATATAATGAGGACAATGGATAAGAAAACCTATCTCAATGAATATAGGGATAAATATCTGTCTCCCAGTCAACTTCTGCTCCTTTTGGCGTAATTAGATGTTTATGCATAACTTCATTTATGCTCCAACTTCAACTCAATACTGAGACTGAGACTCACTAAGAGACTGGCCAGCTGCTATATAGATCTGAACACACGTGACCATTTTGGGGAAAGAAAAATTATATCTTTGGGGTTATAGTTCTCAATAAACCATTCCGTTTATATTGCCTGAATATCTCCTGATTTTATCCTGAAAAAAGATCTGCTCTGCAGGTTTTTATGGAAACAATGCCTCTTTTGCCATCCACAGATATTTCTGCATAGAGAACTCAGAGAGATTGAAGTGGAAACGCGATTGTGGAAACAGAGTGACATGGAGGTAGAAATGATCACGAATTAAATCCTCAAGGAATTACTAACTCAGCCTTTAGGAACAATTTTGTCTAACTCTTTGTGAATAAATAAAGGAACGCATGCCAGAAGTCCTGCGAATTTCTATTGCAATTGGTTTCCTGATCGAAATTAACGTCAATAAAAGCTGACTTGATATAACATTTGACCTTAGATGTATGCATAGGGACTGGACGTACAACTGTATTTAGTTCTTCGATCGATTAGTTCAATATAGATGATGGACTATTTAGTTTAGTAACGGAATGATAAAAAAAAAGTAGTAAAAGTGAATCGGCCCTGAAAATACAATGACATAAATCCCTAACGCAATTGCAATTCTGTCATAGAAAATTTATCGTATATGTGATTGAAAAATCTTGAATCTATGGACTTACTAACAACCTTTTTCCTATCTTTTCCTATTTCAGAAAACTTGTGATGCCTCTACCAGTGGCAATGAGCCACCAACAGCACCAGTTAGGGATCGATGGGGCAACAGTCTAGAATTTCTAATGTCTTGTATAGCTTTGTCAGTGGGTCTGGGTAATGTCTGGAGATTTCCCTTTGTGGCTTTGGAAAATGGTGGCGGTGCTTTTTTGATACCCTACATAATCGTATTATTTCTTGTCGGTAAACCCATCTATTATTTGGAAATGATATTGGGCCAGTTCTCTAGTCGAGGAAGCGTAAAAGTCTTTGATTATGCGCCCATAATGAGAGGTAATTTAAAACTATACAGCAAAAATTATTGAATTATTCAATTATTTTAATCCACAGGCATTGGCTATGGCCAAGTTATCATAACATTTTTCATTTCAACTTATTATGCCTCTCTAATGGCTTTAACGTTGCGTTATTTAATATCATCGTTCTATGCGGTTTTACCCTGGAGTTATTGTCGCGATGAATGGGGCCCCAATTGTATAGATTCGAAATCCTCAAGTGAAACGGCTTTAGAAACTCAGACATTGGCAACAGAGGGTGTCAAGAAGACATCCGCTGAGTATTATTTCATGTGAGTTGTTAATTAATTTGTGGAAAGTGAAATGTTGAAACTTATTTTAATTTTTTTTTTTGCTTTAATAGCAACGTTATTCTACAAGAATCCCCCAATATAGATAATGGCATTGGTACACCTAGTTGGGTTCTGGCTCTCACTTTAACCTTTTCCTGGGTGGTTATAATATCAATTGTTATACGCGGCATTAAATCTTCGGGAAAAGCAGCATATTTCTTGGCTATATTTCCTTATGTAATTATGTTGGTGCTTTTAGGACGCTCTCTAACTTTACCGGGTGCCTTTGATGGTGTTTTATATTTCCTAAAACCCCAATGGGATAAATTACTCGATGCCAAGGTATGGTATGCAGCTGTAACTCAAGTATTTTTCTCTTTAACCGTATGCTATGGCGTTATATTGATGTATGCTTCCTATAACAATTTTGAACATAATATTAAAAGGTAATATTTGCACGAAATTAATAACTCAAACTCAATTGTCTTAATAACTGAAATTTTTCATTACAGAGATTGTACAATTGTTACTTGTTTGGATACCTTCACATCTCTGCTATCGGGCATAATTATCTTCGGAATTTTGGGTAATTTGGCTTATGAGACTGGAACGACAGATATAAGGAGTGTGGTTCAAGGAGGACCAGGTTTAGCATTTATTTCATATCCAGATGCAATTGCAAAGTTCACAATGGTGCCACAAGTGAGTATAGTTTAAAATTGTTTAAAAAACAACAACTTAAGCTACTTTCGACCACCTAAAAGTAATTGAAACACTCTTCGAGAATTTATGCTCGACATTACACCTACCACAGGCATTACTCGATCTCTATAACTTTCATTGCACTCTGGCAGTATAGAAGACTTTTTAGGTTATAAAGAATGATAGGATAGATGCCTCATTCACATCAGAGAAATAGGAAGGACTCAAATGAAATTAGGGAATGAGAAATTTTTGACGGGCATGAATGAGAAGAAAAACTTCTCGGTGTTTGATCTCTTTAGTATTAACACCATCTACAGATAAACGATCGTATACGGAATACAACAGTCATGTAAGGGTAATACTTTAAAGTTACTCTAACGTATAGAAAAATGATTAAAAATGCTTATTAATGGCTGTAGTATGGTCAACTTTATCGATTATTTACAGTACCGTACAGTACAGTACAATACGAGAGCTCTGGCACATGCTAGATTGGTTTCTCTCTCGCTTGTGGATTCATCGGAAGATATAGTAACTGAAGGTGATATAACTAGCTCGCTACTGGGTTCTTTAGAACAGATCTCAGCCATATTTCTGAAATGTATTTGTAAATAAGAAGGAGTTGTAGACGATAAAGCGAATGTCCGACTCTTTGTACAAGAAGTTTGAATACCTAAACTCCCCCTTTAATTTATTTATTCCGATCCCCCTGAGGTTTATAATGGTATTATGCTGGCTGAGGAGAATGCATTCATGAAAACATAGCTGCCACCTTCGTTTTATTTTATGCACTTTTCATACAGACTCTCTATTCCGTTTCTTTGACATCAAGGGGAATTACCCCTTTTTAGGGTACAATTCATCCTATAATCTCCAGTTGAGTTTGTATTTTTAACAATTCGATCTCAAGTCGCAGCATGAGTATTTATTATGGCTAAGACCCTTCCTGTTGCAGTAGCTACTGTTTCTCATTCTTATTCCTTTTTACTGCCTGCCATAACCTACATATTTGGGACAGTGCAGTGCATAAGTAGTCTACAAAAAAACTTTTTACAAGTCAATTGTATATGAAGCTGGAATTTAATTTCGTTGTGTAAATAATTGATTACATGCATACATCCCATGTATACATACATAACAGGCCATTACAACCCTTCAGTCAGGATTAGGAACTAGCTTCTACACATTACTTATGTTGTGTGTGTTAATTTTATTCACGAGTGGCGAGGGATTTACAGTTTAAAGTGAACTACGAATGACAGATTTTCGAGGAATTTTTGGGGGCAATTTGATTTCTACTCAGTGTTTTTACCATAAATCTGCTGAGAGGAAGTTGAATTTTCTTGGAGATCTGGGTTCTGAATCGTGCTCTTAAGTCTAATAAGCCAATATTGCATAGAAAACATTATTTGGACTGAAATTGTTATTGTATTGGAGTAAAATTCATTTTAAAATTCTATTTCAGGTTTTCTCTGCCCTATTCTTTTTAATGATGTTCATACTGGGCATAGGCAGTAATGTGGGCCTTATTACCAGTGTTATAACGGTATTTTGTGAACTATTTCCGAATATTAAAAGATGGCGTATAGTCTTAGTAATCTGCATAATTTGTTATTGCTTTGGAATTATGTACGTAACACCAGGTGGCCAGTATATGTTAAATTATATTGATTTTTATGGCGTAACTTTTATGGCCATAGTACTGGGTATATTTGAATTAATATCGGCTGGTTGGGTTTATGGTAAGTCATGATTATTTACTGTCTTTCTAAAGTATATTTATAAAGCCCATATGTTGTGTTCTTATTTAGGTGTTAAAAATATCTGTCGTGATATAGAATTTATGCTGAATATTAAAACCTCTTTGTATTATCGTCTATGTTGGAGTATTATAACGCCTTTGTTTATGGCCGCAATTTTAGTTTATACTCTAATAGAGTATAAACCTTTGGAATATAATGGAGTCAAATATCCTAGCTATTTTTATGGTAAATATTTTCGTTATTTTAATAATAAAACTGTGTTTTAAATAATTTCTTTGCTTATATTATCTCTAGATATAGGTTGGTGCATATCTGCCTTTGGCATTGGCCAGTTAATTATTTGGGGTGTTATTGCTATCTATCAAAGTTCAGAACCCAAACTATATGATCGTTTTATAAATGCCTTTAAACCATCTAAACAATGGGGTCCTTTAGATCCAGCTTTACTTAAAGTTTATCAACAAACAATAAATGATGCAAATACCACACAAAGCTTAGGAGTTACGACGACAGGATTTTGGTTTAAAATCTATGATAATATATTCAATTGAATATATTATAAAAACAAAAAAAATTAAGTTATATTAACTATACTGTACATACGAGTATGTATAATTTTATTTTCTTAAGTTTAAAATAATTTAGTTTTTATGTTGTTTTAGAGATAGTAATGCAATCTAAAATTAAAACTATGATGTCGGCTGTGCCGACTTTATTCATAATATATGGATGTCTACATACATAAATATCAAATAAATCGCTTTTTTTTAAAAAGCTTTTTTAAAATATTTAAAATTCTTTGACGACGTACTAAAACCGGTCTTTCTTTTCGCACTTATTTTACTCTTCTCCATGCAAAACAATCCATAAGACAAAGGAAATATGGGTGCAAAAAAAAAGGAATATTGCTGCTGTTGTGTGAAATTATTGAAGACGTCGTTGATTCATTGTCGTACACAACTTGTTGGACTTTGTCCCTTGACTACATGGAAAATTTTTTGTAAGAATGTTAGCCTATCTGTCTATAAAACACATCTTCGTACAAGAATTGAATCTGATACTGATTGGACTCATTTGGAACTCATGGAACATTGGGTATTTTTATTGAAGAATTACGGTCAGTGAAACGGCTCATCAAAATTGCCGCATTTGGAGCGAAAGTAATTCTCAAGCAGTTAATGAATCATGGAGAGTGTTTTGCGAAAGCCGGGAGTGCATCGCAATGGCACTATCTTCCATAAAAGTGTCCAGTTGCTTGCGTACGCTGACGACATTGACATCATAAGGCGCACCAAGCGAGATGTTACTGCTGCCTTTAGCGCTACTGAAAGGGAGCCTGGGTCTGGCAAAACAAAGTATATGTTATCGAAAAGTAGAAAAGTGCGGCGTACTGATTCTTAGATTACGACCGATAACTATACTTTTGATGTAGTCAAGGAATTCATCTATCTTGGCTCCGCCGTTACCACCAAAAATGATGCCAGTCTGGAGATCAAGCGCAGGATCACTCTTGCCAACAGGTGCTAATATGGTTTCAATAGGCAATTGAGTAACAGAGACCTCTCTCGTGCAACGAAACTAATACTCTACAAGACGCTCATCCTACCCGTGCTTCTTTAGGGCGCAGAGGCATGGACCTAATTAAGCACCGATGCAGCAGCTTTAAGAGTATTCGAGAGAAAAGTCCTAGTCCAGTGCGAGTTGGCGAAGATTTCCGCATCCGGTACAACAGTGAGCTGTATGAGCTCTTCAATGACATGGACGTTGTGCAGCGTATTAGTATCCAGCGGCTGCGCTGACTCGGCCATGTCGTTCGAATGGAGGAGTATGCTCCGCCGAGACGGGTATTTCATGCGGGGATCTGCGGAAGTCGGCGAAGAGGACGATCTCGTATCCGTTGGAAGGATCAAATCGAGAAAGCCCTGTCATCGATTGGTGTGACCAACTGGCGTAGGCGCGCAAGAAGCAGTGGCGCCTGGAAGGATGTGTTGCGGCAGGCAGAAATCCGTTAATCGGGTTGTTATGGCCAATTAAGTAAGTAAGTAAGTAAGCTATCAAGCCATTTCTAAAACTTAATCCGCTAAACATCAACATTTTGTGCCAACAACACTAAAACCGGTTTTCTAAACAGAAGGCTAGAAAGCCTCGACTATGCGAGTAAAACATCTGCCTTCTGACACAAAGAGATAATAACAGGCATGGAGTACTGAATTCAGTGTACTTGGAAGTACCAAAGGCATCACCAATACGAAAGTTACATGTAGTCTTACGTCTAACACGACAAGCATCCAAATCGCCAAGTAATATTTGAACCATGTAATTTCATGTTGTTAGATTGTAAGCATTTAAATATCGTTTGGTGGTTTTAAGCCGAACAATATATTGGCCAACGATCTAAACATCAAGTTCAAAAAAATATTCAATACCTGTGTGTGACATGCACACTCTTATACAAATGTGAGTCATGACATCAACGATCAAGGATTTCATGATAATCCAGATATTCAGAAACCAAAGCTTGTGATTAATTTTAAAGATATTTCGACCAAGGTCATGACCTTTAACTTCCGATAAAGATTAAAACAAATTTCAATGAAAACCCAAATAATGATGGACTGAGCATAGCCATATGCTTATTGCATAAGCCTGATGGTAACTGTACTAACACGGCCACAGAAGCAGAAAACATGAAGGACCAATCAATACTTGAAAGCGATAGATAGGAAAGGAGGCTACCTATCCTTTTAACCTTCTAAATGCAAGGGTAGTTCAGAGTTACATACATACATCCATATATACAACAAAACTATATCGAAATGAGTTGGCTTTATAATGACGTGATCAGGTGGTTCGAATTTTAAAAATTAAGAGGCCTCCTTTCCTTCATTTAAAGTGCATAGAACTGCCGCCAAGCAGCTTAACCTGCTTTCTATTACTTCTTTGCTAGGTTTCAGTTGTATTAATAGTTGGTTTATCGATCTATTTATACACGATTTTTATTTTTAAACAAACAATATAATAAAATTTTATTACCGTAAATTGTCGAAACCTTATCAGACTATAATAAAATTGTTTTTAATCAATTTATAATTAAAAATAAATTTCTATGAAATTGTTTATCAAGCTCGAAATCAAACTACTCACAATAGGTGGTACTCGAATAGTTAATTGCGTGCTTCAAATATATCAGACAACAATGAAATACCCATTCATTGATTAATTAATTATAGCCACTGATTGTATGTTCATTCATGAAATCTGTTCAAGATCTACGATAAATGTTGGGTTGGAAAATACTGGTAATAGAAATTAGACGATAATGTTGTAAAATGTATTACAAAAACCGTTACTAATGCCGGTGTTTTTCTATACGATCCCAGATCTAGTGTTCAGTCGGAATTCGAGAACTCTTTTTCATCTTTTAAATGCCCTATTAGAATTGGAAGTCGCCGTAGTCTAGTAGGTAGTGTGTGGGCTTATTAGACGAAAGGCCAGGGTCCGAATCCCCGGTCAGACATCAAAAACAAAATATGAAAAAATATTTCTTCGGCGGCTTCATCTCAGCAGATTTCTGGCAAAAACTCTGAGAGTAAATAAAATTGCCATGAAAAAGTTTCTCAAAAAAAAACTGTCGTTCGGAGTCGACTTTAAACTGTAAGTCCCGCCACTCATGTATAAAATTAACACACACAACATAAGTGGTGTGAGAAGCTAGGTCGTAATCCTGACTGAAGGGTTGTAATGGGCAATTATGTATGTATGTATCAGAATCGTTCTCCTGCCCCGTTCTAATAGGCCTAAAATTTTTAGAAAATAAATCCATATATAGGAGGTTAAAAGTGAGACTTGAGTACCGCATGCCGAAAGGATGCGACTCCCATTCAACAATTTCTGCCGTGGGTGTAGATCCGCTGAGAACGAGGAGACTGTTATTCACTTTCTTTGTCAGTGGCCATCTCTTGCTAGGAGTACACGTAGGTTATTTCTTGTCAGTTTAACGGAGCTATCATCTATTGACGTCAAGGATATAGCTTCGTTTATTAGACTTACTGGCTAGTTTTCCGGCGTGGGGTAATCGTGCTTTTGTTGCGCACCCCTTGCGCTGACCGACTTCTTCCACGTCCCTGGCTTTGGCAGAACTTGGTCAGTACAGGGACTACGTCCACCTGTGGCGTCACAACGAGCCGCTATGCGTGCTCAAGTGAGACTTTTTATATCAGAGGCTACCACTCCGACCTACGTACCTACCTACCATATTATTACTAAAATTCTTGTGTAGAGGTTTCACTATTCCCTCAATCAATTGAAAGTATCGCTATAATATCACTCACAATTTCTAGAATCTGTTTGGTGTCAACAATGACACTCAGGAATTTTACCAGAGCGACGTTAATGCCTCACAGTTTACAAGAGTGTGTGATTTATTCTCATCATCATACTCATTTACATACTGGGTTCCATGCGGAATAAATGTTTCTTGAGTGTATAGTGCCCCGTCAAAAAATCGGTAATCAAGCTCGGTAATCAAGCTCAAGAAAGTTTTGTTTGCCTCAAACCCTGAGTCTGATGCATGACTCCGATCTCCTCTTATTGCAATTTCCCAAAGAAAGTTTTATTTCCCTCAAACCCTGATTCTGATGCAGATCTCAGATCTCCTCTTATTGCAATTTCCCAAAGCGAGTTTTGTTTGCCTCAAATCCACTTGATTTGAGAAGTCTTTGTCTCTCTTTAACTTCCCTTTCCAAATTTCGCCCCCCTTTCAAAACAGGGGCTCTGGCCCTATCGTCTGCTAGCTCGTTGCAGAGAATACCCACATGATCAGTGACCCTGAAAAGAATAACCTTATTCTGTCTGCCTAGCTAATTCAACTTCTTCAGGCAGTTCCTACCAAATTCAATTAAAGCTTATGAGAGCTGAGTGCCCCAATTGACAACCTAGCTGTCAGACAGTATTGATATGTCCTGCCTTTTGTACATCCCATGTAATTGAGTACATATTTCAACGACATAGATTTCCGCATGGAAGTTACGCTCATGGGCTGGAAATACTTCCATTTTTTTTTTTTGTTAAATTTTCTTTTTTACATCAGAAATTGTGTTGGAAATGGTGTAAACGCAAATTGGTGGGTGGTATAAAAACTAGATAACTTATCAAAATAAACATACGTATACATACTCCACTTATAAAACCAGGGCAAAAGGAAAATAATACACTTGACATGTAAACGGACACTGGTACACTACAGACAGATCTGCAGTTTGCTGAGTCATTTAAACTGTCCATTAAAGTGTGTTTATTTTTCAGGTGAAATACAATGCCATAAAACAGACGGCATTTCTGATATGCCATTGATATCTTTATCGAAAGTCTAGCAGCGATTAAAGGTTTTAGCACGTGATTGCTGATTTTAGTAAACATGAGTTAAAAATATTTTAAGTCACCACATTCCGCAAATACAAGTCTTCGGCATTAAAAACAGAATTGGAAGGCGTCACCGAGAAACTTTGTTTTTGAAGTGCTTAAGTTTCTACTTATGGAAACACCCAGGAGCTATCTTAATGGGAGTAAAGAGGATACAATTCAACGCTTCCTATGCGACTATGTATCGATTTAAACAACTTTTTACGTCTCTCGACTAGGATTACGAACTTATCGAATTTCGTTAAGCAGTTCGCCTATTTTACCGCCCAATGAGCGAGCATTTCGTGCAGTTATTGATCGTATTCGCACTAATTTTACTCTCCTCCATGCAAAACCATCAACAAGACAAAGAAATGTGGATACCGCAGAGAATATTGCTGCTGTAGTACGAAGTATAGAAGAGAGATCGTCGAAATATTGATTCATCGTCCTCTCAGCTAGTTGGACTTTGTCCTTCGACTACATGAAACATTTTACATAAGGATGTTAGCTTATATGTCTACAAAATGCAGCTTGTACAAGAAGCTGAGCCTGATACTAATTGGGCTCATTTGGAACTGGTTGAACTTGGCTATTTTTATGGAAGGATATATCGAATGCCAGATATTTCTGCCTTGTACTATCATTTTAAGTTCTCAAGTTTTTAAAGCAAGCATCCTAGCTATACTAAAGGAAACGTTGTTCAACATCAAACAAGATTAAGCTGACAAGCCAGGGAGACATATTTTTATATATTTATAGTGTTTCAAACATGGCTCAAATTGATTTGGTATAGCCTGAGGCCAAGACATATAGTGGGTATTATGTTGTCAACGTTTTTACATTTAAAAACAGCGTGTCACTACCTAAACTAGGTTCTAATAGAACTCTGTAGATAGATCGGGAAATGAATGCAGTTAAGAGGATATTCTCCCTTCTCCTTCTTTTACTATGCGGGCAAATTCCTTGGTGCCAACGAGGACTCTGATTGGTGATAGAGATTGGTGGCTTGTTAGTCTTGTAATTCTAGCAAATTATGCAGAAAAGGTTGACTGGTCTGGTCGAATTTATGTCTTCTTTACGGGGCATCTGACGGTGTCGCTTTGATGAGAGGAAGGGGGAGATATTTCAGCATGTTAGTCTGCTACTGACATAAATAACATAATTGGCCATAACAACCCTTCAGTCAGGATTACGGCCTAGCTTCTCATACCACTTATGTTGTGTGTGTTAATTTTATACATGATTGGAGGGACCTACAGTATAAAGTCAACTCCGAACGACAGATTTTTGAGGAACTTTTCATGGCAATTTTATTTACTCTCGGAATTTTTCCGAGAAATCTGCTGAGAGGAAGTCGCCGAAGAAATATTTTTTCATATTTCGTTTTTAATGTCTAACCGGGGATTCGAACTGTGGCCTTTCGTCTAATAAGCCAACACACTAACTACTAGACTACGGCGACTTTTGCTACTGACACGCTATGTACAAAAGAACCCGAAACTTAAGAGGTAATTTATTTCGATATTCCGAACCGAATAACTCATTAAGTGAGAAGTCCTAACTGATCCCACTCTACATAGGGATTACAAACATGGGGAGAGCTTCAATAATATGATAATTTTCTAGGGAGATCTCAATGAGCCACACGCAGACATATAACCTAACCTATGATTCTGTTTTTAGCTCCAAGATCATGCATGAACTCTGCAGATATGCTTTTCACTTATTGAAAATAGGCCACCCACTTAGTCTAACTTAAGGTACGACTCTGGTTTTATCTTTTAATTATTAAATATTTAAATTAAATTAAATTATTTAAAATCAAAAAATCATACTAAAGCAGTGTGTCAAAACAAAAATAGTACTTAGTACCCAATTAAGTCCATAAAAATTATTTTTTTGCAATTTGACAATGATTTTTATGTTTAGGCCACAATGCAAATATTTTATTAGACGCATTTCTCTTATCAGTTAATATGATAACATGGCCTAGACATAACAATAATAATAGTTGTTAATGGTACTTTTATTTTCGTACTAATTGCTTACACTTTGGACACGTCTTGTGATAATTCTTATGATATTTGAATGCAATCGACATCGAGATCATATAAAGCAATATGGGCATCATGTTGCGGTTCTAAACAGACTTTTATCACCGTAGATATAAATATTTTTGTGGGGATCATAAAAACCAAGTACAAGTATTTGAAGAGACAGGTTCTTGTACTTTTCAATAGTAAAATGATCACATCATAAAAATCTTATGATCTTTTTAAAATCATATGAAAACAGCATTGAATTATATCAGGTTTGGCATATCCTGTACATTTTATGGACTACCTAGGCCTATTATAATATTCTAATGTTTTTTTTCTTAATTTTATAATATCTGCCACTATTGTAAACGTTTTATATCAAAATTGTTCCACTTTCCTCTTTCGATATCTGTAAGGTAAACTTTACTATCGAAAATAATAAACTTTAAAGTAAGCCTAACGAATTAGTCCGCCTTAATGGCCCAAGTGATAGATAACAAAACCCTAAAAACAAACTAACAGCTGTAAGCAGCAATAAACAAATCAAGTTATAAAATAATACTTTGTAGACACAAATATAATATCTCAACTATTTAGATAAAGTTACCATAGCAACTCTACGTGGGAGAGCGTAGTTCGTTCGTCCCGATCTCAGAATTTTTAGAATGTAATACTACAGATTAATGATATAAGGTCTTATCACAGATTGTCTATACATACACACATAATTGGTAATTACAAACCTTTAGTCAGGCTTAAGACACAGCTTCTCACACCACTTATGCTATGTGTACTAACTTCATACATGAGTGGCGGACCTACATTTTAAATTCGACTCTGAACGACAGAAGAAGAATTGTTTTTGTATTTTGTTTTGTCGAAGATGTCTGACCTGGGGCTTGAACAGTGACCTCACGTCTACAAAGCCAGCGCACTACCTACTAAACAACAGCGACTGGACTTATAATAGCAACCGTTATGTCTACTTTTCGGCTTTCTACTCTTGAAAAAAATGTAAAGCAGGTTTGACAGACAGTATCATGGGAGTGCACGCGAAGCACATTGGTCTGGGACACATCGCAAATGATTTCTGCAGAAGCTGCTAAGATGAGGAGGAGGAAGAGACTGCTTTTCACTTACGGGGAACATGCCCGGCACTATGTTAAAGGAGGAAGAGACATCTTGGTGCCACTATATCGATGATCTAGCTGATTTGTCGAACATTGATATCGGCAGTTTGAGTCGCTTCATTGGAAGCTCTAAGTGGTTCCAGGACTAGGGGATAAGTAACATTAATTGTGGTATCACAATGGGCCCCATGTGGCCTGAATGCGTCCGTCCGAATTTTCTTAGAGGGTCGGCAACCTATACCTACCTACCTACCTTGACAGACTTTCCACATCCAAGTGACCATATAGAGTTCAGTGCATAATTATCACTGCATCCCTTCGTTTCCCATTTTTTTTTTTTTTAAAAAAATCGTGACCTCACGTATAATTAGCCAACCTATTACCGACTACACTACAGCGACTGGACTTATAATAGCAACCGTTCTGTCTACTTTTCAGCTTTCTACTCTTGAAAAAAAATTTAAAGCAGGTTTAACAGACTGCGCATCCAATTGACCATATAGCGTTCAGGGCCATATTATGACAATGTTTTGAGAGACAAAGTCATCACACTGCATTCCTTTATTTCCCAATTTTTGTTTTTTCAGTTTTTTTCAAATTATGACAATATTTTTAGAAACGAGGTCATCACTGCATCCCTTCATTTCCCAGCTTTTTTTTTCTTCACAAATCTTAACTAAAATTTCCTAAGGTTCCTATGAACCTTGACAATATTTGGAAAAATGTAGCCTTTACTGCAGTTCAGGTTCACGAATCATGGTAAATCGTTTTAGTATCGTGAGGGGTAGGACTCATTGGTGTTAAAATGGCTCAACAACAAACCAATCACTGCCTAATTAACGCGTCTACTGTGGTCATTACTACTTCTACTTTATAGTCATTCCATATTAGGAATTTAGACTCCAAGATCTATAAAATTCAATCGATACGAAGATTGATCCAAGAATTAATCACGTTTTGTTCAATTTTAACGAAATCATGGAACTCCTTTTAACAATAATGGACATTAGATCGAGTCCAGCACATTAAATATGGTTAAACAAGATCAAAAATATTTCCCGGATTCCGGAAAAAGCTTAAAGTTAGCAGATGCTGTAAATGATGTGTCGTTCACATCCTTTTAATCATTAAAATTTCTACCGAAGTTATTGGTCGAAGAATTAATCATGTTTTGTTCAATTTTAACGAAATCATGGAACTCCTTTTAACATCAATGGACATTAGATCGGGCCCAGCACTTTAAATATGGTTAAAGAAGATCAAAAATATTTCCCTGATTCCGGAAAAAGCGTAAAGTAAGCAGATGCTTTAAACTTCTACTGAAATTATTATAGAGAAGCTCAAATTTAATTCCTCAAATGAAACCACATTTATTAAAGAATTGAAAATGTCCTAAAACATCATTCAGGTTTCCAGAAGTTGCCAGACTAACAATATATGAAGTCTAACTAAAGCAAATGTAACAACTTTAGTTAGTTGTAGAAAAACGTGGACATACACAAGAAATATTTGTGAAATCTTATTCTAAAAAGTGTAACGTAGGGTATTATAAATTTAAATGAAAATCATTTGACATATTATACCAGATTATAACAGTTGTAAAACTAGTATAAATAAACACATTCTATTCTATTATTGATTTAAGCTTAAATGGCTGTTATAAAGATTTTTTTTTTTTTGTTTTTCAAAAATAAAGAGTAATTTATCAGTAGACAATTATTTGTGACAACAGCAACAACAATAGCAAATACAACAACAACTAAATTGAGTATCTTACCTTTAACGTAACATTTTAGATTTTCAAAAAAAAAAAAAATAATGCTCATGTCACATTATGAATTCAAATTCATGCAAAGATTAGTTTGAATTTAAACTTTAAAGTGTTAAGACGTTTTGACGGTTATTATAACAATCGTGTTATTTAATAAACAAGTTAAAAATCAAAATAAAAAAAATAAAAAAAAATAAAAATTGGTTTGAAAAATACCCGCCAATTATTAAGCAAGTGTTGTTAGAACATTAAAAAAAAAAAAATTCAAGTCTTGAAAAAAAAAAACCAAAACAATTAAAAAATTTATAATCAATGAAAACAAACAATTGTTATTGTTGTTAAAACAAAGTTTATACGTTTTGTAAAAATTAATTTAAATCGATAAAAGAAAAATAGAAATAATTTACAATAAAAGAATTTTAATTGTTGTGTTGATTGAAAAGTACTTTCTTAGCAGGTATAATCATATTAAATCTTTACAAATGATTTAAAACATTGACCCCATTTATAGAGTAAATATTTTATATTTTTAAATAAAAAAAAAATAAATTTTTATATTTTTACAAGGGCAATCAATGTAGTTGATGAATAAGATTTATTTTAAACCAATTTAAGAGACATTTAAACGAGATTTTTATTGAGGATTCCTATAAAAACGAGACTGATTATGAGCATTAAAAAAATAAAATTTAAAAAAATTATTTAAAAAATATTTTGACAATGTTTAAAACATTGTATCATAAACCATACTATATACATATATAAATATTAAAAACAATTCAATATTGAAATAAAAAAAATTAAAAAATATTGAAAAATATTTTAAAACCTAAAAAAATATTTAAAAAAAAATTAGCATCTTGAGAATTTAAAATAATAATACAGAAAAAAAAAATTATTGGAGTGCAGAAAATTGCGGCATAAGTCTGTTGTGTTTACGATTTGCATGGTTTATTCGATCAGTTCACTTTTAGGCTACGTTTTTCAATAAATCGGGTCATGTGGTGTCAATGTAATGTAGTAATGAAAGATTTTCTAGTTCAACAAGTAATCGAAAGCAAAAAATTCAGTGGTGAATTAATAATAAACTCCATAGTTAATCGGTGTACGCAGATGATTTTGACTAGCACTACAGGAAAAGCTATAACATACGGATCACAACACAAACTTAGAAAAAATAAAGGCACCTGCTATAGGTTTCAATACATCAACACCATTGAGTATAGGAAACCAATTTTACGACTATAATCCCAATTTCTGTTATATAGGATATGAATGCGATCGATCTAGAAAAAAAGATCTAGAAAAAGCTGGTAGAATAAAAAGATAAGATAAAAGTCGCCGTAGTCAAGTAGGTAGTGTGTTGGCTTATTAGACGAAAAGGCCAGGGTTCGAATCCCCGGTCAGACATCAAAAAAGAAATATGAAAAAAAATATTTCTTCTTCGGCTGCTTCCTTTCAGCAGATTTCCGACAAAAACTCTGAGAGAGTAAATAAAATTGCCATGACAAGTTTCTCAAAAATCTGTCGTTCGGAGTCGACTTTAAACTGTAGCTACCGCCACTCATGTATAAAATTAACACACACAACATAAGTGGTGATGAGAAGCTAGGCCGTAATCCTAACTGAAGGGTTGTTGTAATGGCCAATTATGTATGGGTATGCAGCGTTTTGTTTATTGTCTTCAATATGGCAATATGGCTTGAAAAGTCACCTTCTGTCAACAGATGCCTTGGAAGAATAGTTCGAATATCCTGGCTTCGGACCAGCTCGAACGACAATCTTTTAAAATAAGTTCGACAAACACTGGTGACAATAGAAGTTCGTAAAGTCAGTGGATAGGACATACTCTTCGACTAAACAATGACTACTAGCTAAAGAAACTTTTCGATGGAGCACTTTGCATTAAACTGAACGATAAGCTGACAGGCCTCATACGTCAACATGACGTCAACAAACTGACAGAGAAATGGAAAAAATCGGCGTATATGCGAATATATTATGATTAAGAGCACCAAATCATGGAAGGCTGTTATTGGCGCCATATAATCGATCTAATGGCAGAATTATCTATAAGATAAGAGCTTTTTTTGACATTTGATTTTACAGAAAAAAAAAAAAAACAAGGAAAAATACTCAGTAAGATCTGTCGTTGTAACATCAAGAGCCTAGCAAACGACCAATGCTTGTAAGCCTTGGAATTTTATTATCAAAGTTTGAGAAATACGTTTTCTATTGAAGAATTATCTTCGACAGACAGAATTCCTGAATCTGGTGTGAAGAACAGCCAGAGGCAGTTCATGATGTGGTTTATGGATCGGCGGTTTCTATAAAAAACGATAAAAATTTCAGCGATACAGTTTATGAAACAAGGTATCATGTGACAATTACTGATTTCTTGGACTTGGTTAAAGTATGGTTTCAAAAAGAAGTTGCCACTTGCCACACTGTTCTATGAACATATATTGGGGCGCCAGTCTTTTTTTTTAGAATACTCGAGGTCTGCAATAAGACAAGCCAATTACTTTTCCAGATTTGAAAAACACCATTACAGATGTGAATAAGTAGATATCGATCATGCTAGAAAGTATGTGCCAAAGGCGGTTTATCTCACGGATAAAGTACCAACGACGTAGGCAGTTAAAAAACCAAATTTTATATGGATTGTGTGTTTTGTTTTTAGGAAATTTCAAGAGCCGAAAACTAAATTAATCGACTGTAAACACTATATTAGGTAGTGAAAAGTGAAATTAGACTAATATTAGATGGAATTTCAAAGAAAGACGTAAAAGCACTTCAATAAAGCACTGCTTTAGAACAGCATTTATGGTTGTCTGATAAATATATTAAAACAGTAATACTATATGCTCTACGTCTTATCTAATACTTCGTTTACCTAAAGTTTACTCAAAGAAATATATTGCTGCCACATATAACATCTTGCCGATATGTTGTAAAGGGATTGAGTTTTTGGCAAAAAATATGTCTTAATAGGCCTATCTATCCACTCGTTTCATATGTGCTAACGCCTATAATTGATCGCTGTATACTTTAGTTATCTACTGATATTCCCAATATAGTTACATGTACAAACAATATAATTAAGTACAGTGTTGTGTGAAATAATAGCAAATTATTGCGTGCGGTTATAACAATAACTTGACAATTAAATTATTTTATAATGACAAGATGACATCATTATTTCATTCATTACTTCAGATAGTTTTTTTTATTTTAAAATATTATCTTTTGGTATAATTAATTGTTAAAACTTCAAAGAACTTCTTTTGTTTAAACAATAAAAGCAATTCACAAAATAATGATGATGATATGGAGTATATTATCTTGAAAGTGTAATTATTTATTTACATAACTTTACTTACATATTTTTGTACAAATTATTTGAGGCTCTAAAATAATTTTATGGCCTATTATCAGTCATTCTTGTCTGGGACCACTTGATAGATGGTAAAGATTGTTTAGAAAACAGCAACAGCAGGGTACTTAAATTGTTCATTTTAATTAAGTTCGAAAATACACAAGGTGGCTTAGAAATGATGGCATAATGGGAAATGGCTGCCTTTTGTTGCTATTTTTATATATGTATTGGGCTATATAGGGTGTTGGAAATGGGTTATGGAAAGCAGTATCCATGGGCATTAAATTTATCTCATTAGAAGAGACATGAAACACTTCTGCAGAAAGAATATCCGCCTCCCCCTTTGTGTTGGCATTAATTGGTAGTCGACTTTAGCACAAATCATTTGCCTATGGATTTTATTCATATCCTAGCTGGTTAGATAAGTTCTGTCAATAAATTCTATATGGCGGAATATCATTCATTTCGCATAACCAAGTTCAATCAATGACAGAACAAATATTCAGTAGACCTTCTCTTCTTACCGGCCATGTCTGTGCCTAAGGAAGTCATTAAGTTTCTTGACCTAGTGGTCATCGTAGTCTAGTAAATAGTATGTTGGTTTATTAGACGTGAGGCCACGGTTCAAACCCTAAGTCCGACAACTCCAACAAAACGAAATATAAAAAGAATATATCATCGGCGACATCCTCTCAGCAGATTTTTAACAAAAACTCTGAGAGTAAATAAAATCGCCATGGAAAGGTTCTCAAAAATCTGTCGCTCGGTGTTGATTTAAACTGTAGGTCCCGACACTCATGTATAAAATTAACGCACACTACATAAGTGTTATTAGAAGTAAAATCCTAATCATGACTGAAGGGTTTTAACGATCAATTATATATGTAGACCTAAAGGCCATTAACCCATTATGATAGCTCCTAGATAGATTTAACACAAATCGTGCCCTCCATTTAGCTGGTCGTCACAAGTGTTAACATTTTTTCAACCTTTTTTTGCGAGTGAGTGTAGTATTTGAGATGCTTATCCCTTCAGATAGCTGTGAAGGAAGGAAATGTCCGACAACCCCACAGATGGTGTTTAGTGGTCTCCTTTGCTTAGTCGTCATTACATAGTTAGAGGCTTATAAGCACAAGGATCAGTGAAGTTCCTGACGCAAATACTAGACAAGTCAAAAACCAGATTGCCTTGGGAATCTACAAGTAGAGCGATATGCTTAATCGTAAATACTTCTTATGAAGTTAAAAACGCCAACACAACTTGTACACTCCACTGTGCAAATAGCAGAGTACAATGCCATTTGATGCCATTTACAAAAAAAAAAATGAAGACACATTCATGTCATATCATGTCATTACCAAACAAATATTTTTCTGTACATTATTATGAAAAGTGCAAGTGTTTCTCGTTGTAATCTTTCTATTCATAATTCGTAAGAATATTCATTCAATAATAATTTTTTTCCCTGTGGAATTTTATTATTAAATTCACACGAATTTAATAATAATAATAATAATAACATGTTGCAGCATAAAATTAAAAATATTTGTGGTTTAACAAAAACATATTCAATGCACAGTACACAATGGGACAATGTGTAGAAACAATTCAAAAAATATTAACAGTTTGTCCTAGAAAAGTTATTAAAATAATGCGCGACTCAATCGTTAATTACATAGTCACGGAGGACTAACTTGAGCACTCACAGCGGCTCATTGTGATGCCACGGGTAAGCATAGTCTCTGTACTGACCGAATTCTGCCAAACTCATCGAAGAAGTTGGTCAACACAAGAGTTGCCCTACTGAGAACTTACATCATATAATTTTGTTTTAATATACGTCTAACACCTAGGGCATGGCTCCTATATACGCAACGGATTGCGTTGAAACTAGAAAAATAGGTTGCGTGAGGGCAGATTTGAATCAAAGACTACTAGCATTTGTCTGTGGTTGATAAAGACCAATATTACCGCACAAATTCTATTCATCGGACGTGGAAAATTAAAATTTATGGCCTCCGTGGAAGAAGCATAAGTAAAAAGAACATTTTAGAACAATTTTGATAGATCCGAATACAAGTTCTTTAAAATCAAAGTAAACCCGCATTTTATAAGTACAATTGGATCATGAGAGTGGAGCTTTCAAATGACAGATTGACTGTCAGATAGTATTGCTATGTCTTGGCTTTTATACATTCTATCCAAGTTGAATTGAGTACAGCTTTCCATGATACAGATTTGTAATGGGAAGATATCCACTAGTCCCTTACGGGTACATAGGGATAGAGATAAGAAGATAAAATGTTGTACTAAGAATAACTCCTAATTCAATTGAAGAACAGCATGGCCCATTAGTGACTAACTTTGTTCAATGGCAGAGAAATTATGTTCAATTCATTAAATTTATATCATTCATCATATTTTTCTTTTCTTCTTCTCTTTTATTCTACTAAAAATTCCACATGAAATTTATTCTCCAAATTGAGGTTATGTTTCCAAATTGAGGTTATGAGCAACACCTGAAATTCCGGTAGATAAATTTTTAGCTTATTTCAAACAAAACAAAACCTGAAGAATATTCCATCTGGCGAAAACTCTGAGCGCAAATAAAATTGTCATAAAAAGTTCTTTAAAAATTTGTCGTTGGGTTCGCCCTTTAACTGAAGTGGCCGGACGACTTATGAATAAAATTAACACACACAACAGGAGTGATGTAAGAAGCTAGGTTGTAATCCTGACTAAATGGGTTGTAATGACCAATTAAGTTAAAGGAAACTATCATGTCTTTAGCTGATGATAGATAGACAGTTTTTCATTCATTCTGATTTGACCCTAGACTAAGGCAAAAAGACTGTGACTGGCTCACACACATCTGATCTACATATAGGCTATCTGCGTATGGTAGAGAATGGTTTGAACCTTCTCAAGAACCCAATATTGGCATATAATCTTAGCTTAGATTTGAACTAAAATGGAATACCATTTGAACAATATTTTCAAATACCTTGTGAATAATGATAATAGAAAATCTTGCAATTTACGCCCATCTTGCTTTCTACCCACTGTACATGTAATAACACTTTAGTGTTGTTGTTGTTGTAGTTGTAGTGTAGTAAAGGCCAAACAATAAAAATATTTTGTAAAATTTTTTTTTCTTTTTATTCTTCTTTACTTAGCTTGTTTTTATCTATTTTGTTCGTTTTTCTTAACATTTTTTTCTATTGTTTTGTTGTTGATGTTTTCCTTGATGATGAAGTAACTTTTTTTTTATCATTTGATTGGTTGCATTAAAGTTTAAATGTATTACGAAGTCATTGTGTCAATATCTCTTAGTTGCTGCATCAATGAGCAGCAGTGGTATGTAAGCCAACAACAGCAACATGGCATTACCAACAACGAACAACACCCGCCAAAGCAAAGCAAAACAATTCAAACGAAAGTGAAGTTGCATTTGTGCACAATGTGTGAATAAATGCAACCAATTTCATGATGATGATGATGATGATGATGATGATGATGCCTCTGTGAGTCACATTAAGTCTGGCTTAGTGTATGGAGTTTGCAACAAAAGAAAAAAGTCTTTAAACCGGATTTAAGCAGAAAATTCATGAAAACAAAAGTTACAAATTCATTTGTATAGAAACAGTGTGAGCATCGGTAGCGGTAGCAGCAGCGGCAGCATGTTTATACTTGCATGTTTGAAGCGTGTAAAATTTATTGCAATCAAATATTTTTTGATGAGCATTGGTCAGATTAAAACAAGAAGAGCTTTTAGATGGTTAAAGTCGACTATATAGCGGCATACGTTAAATCATTTTAACAATATGCCTATAAAAGTAACAAAAACAAATCAACAAAGAGAAGTTCTAGAAGTTGACAAAACAGGAAAAAACGAAGTAAAGTTATCAATCAGTTATAGAAAAAGGTGAGGGGTATTATACCCTACAAAGTAAAGTAATTTGGACATCGTTTTGCAACAAAGAGTTGAAATGTTCAAAAAATCCCATCACAAAATCATTCAACATTTTTCTATTCGGTCTACATACCTTGCAACAATCTGATAGAAATCTATACCAGATTTATATCAGCAACTTAATACAATTTTCCGAAAGTCTCCTAATTACCTATCTTACAGCTAAACATTTCCTCCATAGCCGGAGGGACAACGAAAATCACGTAAGACCGCGTATTATCAGAAACGATATCGACAACGCTTTCAAGTCGCTTCCATTCAGCCGTCATACGCACACACATAATTCGTCATTATAACTGCTTACTCAGGATTACGACCACATATGTCGTGTACGTTAATTTTTATATTGTTTTTGTGGCGGGACTACAGATTTTTTTTCATGGCAATTTTATTTACTCTCAGAATTTTTGCCCGAAATCTGCTGAGAGGAAGCTGCCGAAGAAATATTTTTTTCACATTTCGTACAGTTGGCGATGTCTGAACTGGTGTTTGAACAGATAACTCAGGTGTAATAAACCAGCACACTACCTACTCGACTACGGCAACTAGTCGTCATTACCTTTATAATGAAGCTCCAGTTCTAGATCCTTTCGACTCTTCCGTGAAATTGAAGACACTACCAACGCTACATAAGAGTTGCCTCATGAGGTCCTATCCGGAATAGATTAAATGGGCAGCCGCCTCAAAGGACATAGCTTAGTTGTGTCCGCTATAATACCAGTGATACGTACATCCTACAACTCCTGGTTGCTGTTTCTCAATCATCCTGACAATTTTATGAAGGTGTGGATTATATCCAAACTATCCTTATCTAGACACGTTTTGTCAATAACTTCTGGATGACAGATGTCATTACAGCTTCTGCAGAAGTTATTGTGAGGTATTCACCCAGGTTATAGCAGGTTTAAAGCAACCAAAGCCCATCCCAAAAATAAAAGCTGACGCCGTAAAACTTTTCGTTTGGCAATAACTTCTGGATGACAGCTGTCATTACAGCTTCTGCAGAAGTTATTGTGAGGCCAATGTTCCGTTATAACAGGTTTAAAGCAATCAAAGCCCATCCTAACTAAAAGCTGACGCCGTAAAACTTTTCTAAATTTTTGTTGAATTCAAAGAGTAGAAGGCAGTAGAGTGAAA
Source organism: Sarcophaga bullata (assembly GCA_005959815.1). Classification (NCBI taxonomy): domain Eukaryota; kingdom Metazoa; phylum Arthropoda; class Insecta; order Diptera; family Sarcophagidae; genus Sarcophaga; species Sarcophaga bullata. The sequence continues at coordinate 107,323 of QOCX01000305.1, read as the reverse complement.
TTGTATCCATGTTGTTTGTATTTGAGTGGGTTTCACAGGGGAGACGTTCACATTTTTAACATTTATGAATTGTTTTAAAAACTAAAAACAAAAATCATGTTTATTGTTATTAATTTCAATAAAAAGTTAATGGGGCGTGTAGGGTATAAATTTTAAATAAAAGATTTAAAATGCATTTATCATACACACGGTTTTAGAAACAATATTTAATTATTATTTATGCAGCTGCATAATTTAAAAATTATTTTAAAATTTTGTTGCAAAAAAAAAAAAAAAAAAAAAAAAAATTTTTTTGTGGGCACAGTCCACTACACTTATGGTGCAAGGTTATTGCCAATTTAATATAAACTGGCTATGCAATATTATCATCATTCAACTCTAAAACATACAAGAATTTTCCACTAATGCCTGTCATTAAAATTTATTGCCTAACGTGTTTCTTTTTATGTTAAAATTTTTATGATATTTTCCGTTCTTTTTTTTTAATTTGATTAAAAATTTTGTAAAATTTCCAATTTATTTCCAGAACATGTTATTGTCCTTGACAAATATTCTATTACTTTTGGAGCATAGCAAAAAAGTTTAAATACTTTACAAAAAAGTATTTATTTTGGTGTGAATTTAATTGTTTTGGTTTTTTTTTTGATCGCAAATTGTTAAAGTGGTTTTTGCAATTTGACCAAAAATGGCAGCCACTGTTGATTACGAAGGTGCTTTCGTCAATCCGGCATATGAGCATTCAAGGTATGCATCTACAGCATCTATACCTGGAGAATATCGCAAGGCTGATTGCGATGACGGTAATGGTAGTTCGACGAACTCAACGAAAAAAGAGTCGACGTTACAAGATGTTAAGATGGCAACAATAGAGACATTGGAGAGGAATGGAACAGATTTAAATGGGAATGTAAGTACGCATATGCTAAGGTACTATTTAAAGTAAAAAAAAATATTTCACGTTACAAAAATGCTATGCCATCACACTAAGTGGATTTAGAAAGACACGAGGTTGCTTGAATCAGTATCAGTAGTTAACGCCACCTAGACAGAAAATATGTCAAAAGGCTTAAACATAGGCAAAATTGTAAAAATTTAATCGGACTTAATGGAGCGTGAAGCCCCAGGCTAGACATCTCCAACAATAACTTTGAGATTTTATTCCCTCTTGAACTGCATACCGATAGCTAACAAAAAGCTAGTCGGTGTTCGGTTTATGAGAACAAATTACGGCAACAAACTACAAAAGCTAGAAAATGAAAAAAATTACAACAAAAAATCAATAAAGGAGTTCTAGAACTTGTCAATACAAAAGAATTAAATAACGTTGCCAGTGAGTGGCAATAAAAAGCGCAACGGATATGCTCTGTCCTATTAAAGATTTAGAAGGTGTGAAGGTAGTATAGAGATCGCCGTAGTCTAGTGGGTAAGATGTTGGGTTATTACACGAAAGCACAAGGTTCAATTTTTGGCTCAGACTCCATTAGAGCAGATTTCTGGCAAAAATTGTGAGAGTAAATAAAAATTGTCAAAGATAACAACAAAAAAAGAAAAAAAAAATGTCTCGTTTAAAGGCGACTTTAAACTGTGACTAAATTGTTGTAATGACCGATTATGCCTGTATGTATGTAATGGAGCTGATATTTTAACCGTCAAGTCCAAGCAACATTAGTTTCCTTGACAGGATTGAATAGAATGGAGTGACATATGTATCCAAAATGGCCAATACACCTCTTTAGTTAGGATTACAGCCTAGCTTTCCATACACGCCATTCACATTGTGTGTTTTATTTGTAACCATGAGTGGCGCAGAACACCACAGCTCCATGGCAATTTATTAAAATCTGTTCAGAACCTCTTAAGCTTGTCACTCATGTATATATAAACCGCGAGTTGGCTCAGACGAGGTTACCTCACTGTAAGGCAATGTCCCGTGAGGATAGAAACCACAGAATATAGGACTGAAATTCTAGATACTCAAAGATACCAACAGCGCTTTAAAGTTCTTTATAGTACAATACCACATGCATCTTAAAATACAGATGCCACAATCGTTCGGTCTTTAGAGTCTGTTCACCACGTGCAGTCCACTCAGATAATGATTTTTTTGATATCGATATGAAATGATGATGCCTTTTGACATCCATCAACACACATCGATGTATAAAATCTGTTTTTTAGGGTGCAAAAGCCTTCACCCATTACTCAAAATCATCTGTTAGTTGCTAGTTTTAGTCGAGCATAGAATCACGCGGCTTCACTTCGAACAGGGATTATAATTGCTTTTGTTTTTTTTTTTTTTCTTACAGAAATATCCTCTACCCAGCAATGGAGTTTTTGAAATTCCCAGTCAATCAAAACTGCCGAAACGTGAAAATTGGGGAAATGATATTGAGTTTCTAATGTCCTGCATAGCCTTATCGGTAGGTTTGGGCAATGTATGGCGTTTTCCATTTACCGCTTTAGATAATGGAGGCGGTGCATTTGTGATACCCTACATAATAGTATTATTTTTAGTGGGTAAGCCCGTGTATTATATGGAAATGTTATTGGGACAATTCTCCAGTCGTGGAAGTGTAAAAGTCTATGATTTTGCACCAATAATGAGAGGTAATAGGAAATAGAAAGAAGTTGTATTCCAAATAATACCACTTTTATGTGTATTACAGGTGTGGGATATGGACAAGTGTTGGCTACTGGCATTGTAGGCACTTACTATGCTACATTAATGGCTTTAACATTGAGATTTTTCATTGATTCCTTTTATCCCACTTTGCCGTGGAGCTATTGTCGCGAAGAATGGGGTGACACGTGTATAGATTCGAAACCAAAGTCCGATGATTTACTGCCGGCAGTGGGTAGTGGTGTTAAAACTACTTCGGCAGAGTTTTATTTCATGTAATAGTCTTTGAGATCTTAAATTTAAATAAGAAAAGCTTTAATAAAATTACATCCTCTTTCTTTATTTCATAGTAATATAATCTTACGTGAAAAGGATACCATAGACGATGGCATTGGCTATCCCAGTTGGACTTTAGCCATTACTTTGGCCATATCCTGGTTAATTATAGCTTTAATTCTGATCAAAGGTGTTGAAAGTTCAGGCAAAGCATCCTATTTCTTGGCCATATTTCCTTATATTATTATGCTCATTTTATTGGTGCGCTCCTTAACGTTGCCCGGTGCCTTTGATGGTGTTTTGTATTTTTTAAAACCGCAATGGGATAAATTATTGGATCCTAAAGTATGTATTTTTAATAGAAAAATTAATTTTTTTATTTAGTTTTACATGTTTTAGGTCTGGTACGCAGCCGTTACCCAAGTGTTCTTTTCATTGGCCATATGTTTTGGTAATATAATCATGTATTCGTCATATAATCGTTTTGGCCATAATATTAAGAGGTAATAAGCTTATAATAAAGTATAGTAAAAGCCTAGAAAGTCTTTTTGAAAGCCTGTAAATCACTATTAAAAAAAACATAATTTCCTAATGAATTTTAAATTTCCCCTTTGCAGAGACTGCAACATAGTCACTACATTGGATACCTTTACATCACTGCTATCGGGTATTATTATTTTTGGTATCTTGGGTAATTTAGCTTACGAATCCAATACCACTGATATCCGAAGTGTTGTTAAGGGTGGTCCTGGTTTAGCTTTTATATCCTATCCTGATGCTATTGCCAAATTTAAATTTGTACCACAGGTAAGGATTTTCATTAAATCTAATGGCCTTTGAGAATTGGTACTAAAATACGATTTTAAACAGATATTTTCAGTATTATTTTTTCTAATGTTATTCGTCTTGGGTATTGGCAGTAATGTGGGCATGGCTTCATGTGTTATGACCGTTATTAAGGATCGCTTTACTAAAATGAAACACTGGCTTATAGTGGTATGCATAGCAGTGACATTTTATTGTCTAGGCCTATTGTATATAACGCCGGGTGGTCAATACATATTGAATTTATTGGATTTTTATGGTGCCTCATTTGTGGCTTTAGTTTTGGCAATTTTTGAATTAATAGCAGTGGGCTGGATATACGGTGAGATTTTCAACATATTTTAAGAATTTTTTTTCTCATTTTCTATATTTCCAGGCGTTAAGCAATTATGCAAAGATGTACACTTCATGTTGGGTATTAAGACTTCGATATATTATCGCATATGTTGGGCCGTTATAACGCCTCTGTTAATGGCCGCCATTCTAATCTATACCCTAGTGCAGTATGAACCTTTGCAGTATAATGGTTATATTTATCAAGACGGTGTTTATAGTAAGTTCTTATTAAAATTTTAATTTTTTTCACAAAATATTTGTATATTTATATATTTTTTTCACAAAAAAATTGAATTTTCTTTTTTTTTGCAGTTTTCGGTTGGTGTTTATCGGCCTTCGGTATTGGCCAACTACTCATTTGGGCCTTGTATGCAGTTCATAAAAGCTACGGTAATAGCTGGTGGGAACGTTTTGTGAATTCCTTTAAGCCACAACATGACTGGGGACCTTCAGATCCTAATGTTTTGAAAGTGTATAAGCTTTGCATGGATGATTCAAAAATGGAACTGATGTTTAGGCGAAATGGTTTTTGGTACAAAGTCTATGATAATATTTTTGGTTGATACCAAAAGAAAATTTTTTAACAAAAATAAAATCTAAAATTAATAAAAGGCTTTTATTTAATGTTAAACTATTATTTGCTAGACAAGTAGTAAACATCAGATGCCATATATAGCAAGGTTTCTTGCATATATACGAAGATTGATCCATAAACTCGTAAATCTTTTAATCCCCAAACTCTTTACTGAAAGGACAACACTTCCTGTAGACAGGCATATGTTTTCTCTGGACTAACAGGAGTCAAATTACAAAATTATTTTTTTGCTTATCTAGGTAAATTCATTGGAAACTCTGCACCATAAATTTTAATACCAATTTTTGGATTTCATTGTGACTGTACAAATTCGAAAGACACACAGTTGTGCTTTCCACAGACGAAAGAATTTAAAATATTCACAATATAATGTTAGCCGAATTCAAACTGCCAAAGATTGTGGAAGTTATAGGAATCTGTGGCTTACAATATGAATGTTCACTTGGGTATAATAAAGCTTTCACCAAGACTTATATGCTATGTTTACATACAATCGATGATGAACGGAATAATGTCCCTAAAAAGGACGCGAATCTGACAGGAATAATTTGTCAGTCAATAACGTTAAAACTAAAGTTTTCTTCTTTTTTCATGCACGCGGTATAATCATCAATCAGTAGGAAATATTACGCCAACTTACCGAGCTGGTATAGTGCCAATTTGCAACAAAATACTGAATTTAATGTATGACATACAACGAGCATTACTAAATTATCGAAAAGGCCTAAACCGTCTTAACAGGTTCTACTTCAGGATTAACAGTTATTAGGCATTGGTAGTAAATTAGCTTATGAGTCGTTTCTTTTTTAATTCCCAAATTATTCTGTGTCCAATACAAATTTCCCATTCAAAGTACACAGACACCCAGAAGAGCACTCTACAGCACTAAGACACTATTTGCTGTACTGAGTTGTCTTCCCACTGACTCCCCTCTATTGAAGCAGCGGGCTGAGTGAGTGATCACAACTATGGTCATTCTACAATTTTTTACAGAGTCCTGCCTTCTTTGCAGCAATATTGCTAGGATATGCTATACTGACATACATAAGGGACTGAATGTATTCTGTTGGTGCATTATTACGGTTTGAATAGGACACTGGCCTATAGGCTTGGTTCTTATAGGAAGAACTGCCGATAGACTTGAAATTCCATCAAATACCTTCTGCAGGAATATCTGGACTATTTTCACATAGTTTCTCAGTGACCGACTCATGTTATAAGGAGACAAAAGTTTTTAAGTTTTCGTTTTTTGTATTTTTTATTTCCAAGTCGATTTGGTTTTGTATAACGAATGTTTGATTCCCAGTTTGGATAATAAGTGTGGTATTAGAATGATGATAAACTTTAGAAACCACCCCATAAAAATTATTCGCCACATAATATAACCTAACCTATAATTTGATTACCTAAAGACAGCTTTCAGCCATCTTTAAAAAATGGGTTAGAAATTAAATTAAATTAAGACGACGTTAGGATGGTCAAATTACTTCACACTCACCTTATGCTTATAAATTCTTGTTCCGGAGATACTTGCGAATACATTTCACATCAAGATTTTCCCTTCGGCAGAAGTTTCAAATAAATATAAAAGCATTTGCGACAGCTTATATAGTGGCCCGTTACTCGAGTAGAAAATTTACATGAACGAGCATGCATCACACATTTAAAAAAGTTATTTTCAATCATTTTGCTTAAGACTTTTGGTTATTAGTTGCAGATGATATTATTTGTAGCTTAAATTTACACACTCGCACTATAAACAATACAAATTTTCAATTTATTTTACACTTTAACGCTTTTTTCTAAAATATACGCGCCATTTTATTTATTTAGTTGGTTTACTACAGAGCCGACAATATTGAAAATTTAACGGCGTTGCTGTTTAACATTTCTCTCTTTTTCTGTTTGTCTATCTACCATGCATGTTGTTAAACAAGTTCTCTCTGTTATTGTTTTTATTTTGACTATCTGGTGGTGGAAAAATGGCAGAACAATTTCACAACTGATTTTTATTTACAAAACAAAACAAAATTTTTTGCAAATTTTTGTATAAATCCGGCAATTGCGCATTGTATATAAACAAAAAATAGATGAAAGAGATAAAGGGAAATGTCAAAAATCAACCCTATTGGAATTAGACACTCAGAGTATGGCAAAGATACAGAATTTTTTTTGTTTGTAATACGAAGAGCCACCAGCCAGACATTTAACAAAGAAAAGCCTTTGAAAGCAGACGTTTTTAATTAAAATACAAGTGGTTTAAAACAATAATAAATCTCTCATTGTTTAAATTGTTAAGCAACAAACGCACTATAATTTATTCACTAAAAATGTTTCTAAATTGTTTATAAAATCAATAGAACATTTACAAACGCCCTCATTGTATACAGCAGCAGCAGAAAATTCATCATGTGGTGACCTTCTTTGTGACTAAAACAGCAAAACATCTCTTAAATCCTGAAAACTCCTTTCAATTCTACATTTTTTTGGGACAAATTTTCAAACCCATAACCAATAACCTCAATTAAACCTCAGGCTTTTAAGCACTTTTTTACGCAACACAACGCTTAAAATCATTAGAAAAGAAACTTCATCAACATCATGTCTTTGGCTAGTGCAGCAGGAGTTATATTAAAGCCTCAAACGCCCTTACAGCAATTATTGGAAGACATTAATTTTCAACGCAACAAAGAAATGCGTCAATTGCTCAAGGATGGTAAGTGTATTAATCATTTTTAATATAAAATTCGTAACTAAAAATAGTTATTTTCCTTTGAGAAAATTTTGTCTACATTTGCACTTTATCGATTTATCCAAACCATCATATATTTGTTTCATTGTTCAACCAACCACCCACTTTAAAATGCATAACATTTTCATTCTTTAAACACTTTTCGCTTCGATTTGTTGTGCTCCTTTTGTTCGGCTTTTCTACGTACCGTCTACCTATTGTTTGTTCCTTTTATACATGTACTTAAAGAGGGGGTTGGCATTTCGTTTATCAATTTTTGTTTTGATTATTTTATTTTGGAAACGATTATTTATTTTTCAATGTGTTTGTTTTTATAACGATTTTCGTAAATACAATATAAGCGAGGCCAATGAAAACGAAAGTGGGTCTTTGGAAAAAATCAACAGTAAACAGCTGGAATTTTTATGGTGTTATTTCACCCTACAGCTCTCAATGCGCGTTTTAAAAAGACTTTTGTTTTTAATAAATATCCTTCTAATTGCAACGTTTTGTTGTTAAATTAAATTTATAAACAATAAAGTTTGTTTTAGTTTAGTTCCACCTTAATTCTGAAATTCTAATTTAAACATTTTCATCAGCTATTAATCGGCATGCTTTGCAATTTCCATTTTAAGTAAACAAATTTCAAAGTTTAGTATTGTTTTCGGTTTAGAATGAAGACCGTGTTGGAAAACTCTAGTTTGTTTGAATGAATAGTAAAAATATGGTCATGAATGGGGTCTCTTCCGCCACCCACGTCCCACTTAGTTAAGATAGTGCCATAAAATTTTATAAGCTATGCCTTAAGGGTTGTAATGACCAATAACGCCTCTATGTTTGTATCAAATTTTCTTTCTAAAGCCCCGTATAGCTAAAGGTCCACGGATGTTAATTTTTAGAATTCGAAAAGCAATGAAAGCGATTACCGAACCGTAATTTAATTTCTATACGCATTTTTATTGCTCTTCAAATGCTCAAAACGAACGTACTTTCCCTGGCGTTTGGCTAAGCAATGCTTAACGCTTTATTAATAATAGTTTTATTTGACTTACGATATTAAGCTCGAAGTGTTATAACAGGAAGTGATATTATATGCACCCCACACAACTATCTTCACATGAATTATCATCGGAAATTAGCTGATCACATCGGAGTAAGGCTTGATTTATATCGTTTATTAGAAAACTTACTTCCTATTGTTGTCAAAGGCATTAGATCCACCAATAATATGTGAATTATTTCATCGAACTCATTGGGTCACTCCGTCTACTAAAAGAAATAACCTGAATTTGCTTTAGCTTTAGTCACTTCCAAACCATTTTAGGTTCTAATGAATACGACTTCTCCTGCCAATTTATATTATGCAGTAACCATTTATTTTTTATTGGCAACACTGAGCAGTCATAGAGGAAATAGGTGATAGTTTCATCCTCCTGTACATAATTCTAGCCTTTGCAGATGTTGTGATAATTAAGACTTAGTCTTCTCGCATGAGCACTAATAAACCAATGATCAAAATTAAACCTGATTATCATTGATTGGAATTCATTTATGGAACGTACATATAACGATCAATATTTGATTATTTTTATTTACAGATAGTGGATTTGTTGTTTTACAAGGCACCACCTATTGGACCGATTTGTTTGTACGACATTTTCTCTTTCAATCGGAGCCAGTGCATAGCATAGATTCAGATGATTTGCTATTTTTTGTACGTAAGAAACATGTTAAAAGTTCTTCCCGACATATGCCAAAATATGAGGTAAACAAAAGTCTTTCAATAAAAAATTTTGTACGAACAATTCTTATTAAAAACTTCTTACTTTTTAGACTGAGGTCGATGTTTTTCGCAAGGATTCGCGTAAACTACCTATTGGTGATCCCGATGTTGATTGGGAAGAAACCGTTTATCTTAATATGATCATACATCAATTCGATTATACACTTACTTTGGCTATTTGCACAAGAACTTCGCCTAAGGAATTGCAAGTATTGCGGCGACACTCGCAACGCGTTTATGCCAGTCCGAGTAGAAGAAAAATGGATACAAAAGGCGAGGGAGAGGAAATTACCTATCCACATATATGTTTTATGGTGGATAATTTTGATGAGGTAAGCAAATGACAACATAATTGATTGATTGGGAATTGAATTACGATTTTCGTTTTAATTTTGGCACAAGGTTTTTAGTGACATACTAGTAAGAGATGGTGAAATGGTTTGTGTGGAATTAGTGGCCAATGATAAAGATGGTGCTGTACAAGGTGTTATATTTTTAGGCTCTATACGTTATGATGCTTTAAGAAAAGTTTACGATGCTAGGGTAGGATATTTTTATTGATTTTGGTATGGTTGACGTTTTAAATGTTTTTTGTTTGTTTTTTATTTGACAGCAATCTAGCTTAAGTTCTAAGGTAGCACAACGTATGTCATTTGGCTTATTTAGCAGTGGTGCTGGTGTACAAACACGCTGTGAATTTGTTAGAATGAAAGGTCCTCAGGGTAAAGGTCATGCTGAAATGGCTGTTACTAAACCGAAAGGTTCCGGTGTAGAAACACCCACTAGTGAACCAGGGTAATTATGGGTTTTTTCTATAATTTATAATGGAATTCCATAAAAAAAATGTTGTTATTTATTGTAGCTTTTGTGCCACCGATATGTGGGACGAATGGATGGATGAAAACGATGATTATTGCACGTATCGCCATCAGCGAAGGCTTAGTGATCCTAGTTCAAATTTAAATAATTTTTCACGTTATGCTTGGCGCACAAAACATACTTCCGATACAGCTTCGGGTTCGGGTGCTTCTAAGGCCCGTTCCGAAAACGAAGGCTTGGACTCTTTGGCAAATGAAGTTTCTGAAATTGAGGCTGGCGATTTGAGAGACGGTAATGGTAAATATTTTTTTTAATCTTCTTAGTAATTCAATATATATGCTTTTTGTATGTTTTTCTTTCGTAATTTATCTTATCTTATCTTATCTCTTTAACATATTTTGCATTTTTCAATAATTTTTTCTATTTTTTGTTTAATTTTTTTTTTATTTCTTAAAAATTATTACAGAATGGTTTCAGAACTATTCTGTTTGATTTTATAAGTAAACTTACAATTTTTTCTTATACTTTTATTTCATTAACACATTTATTTAAGGCCAATATTTATTCAATTCAAATTAATATTTAAACACACTGTTTCACTTTTACTCTTACTTTAAACACTTTTATACATAAATTGTCTATAATTCATGAATATGTTGAAACAAGCATGCGAATTTTAAATAATTTTCTTTTTATTTTCTTATATTTTGAATATTGTTTGATTTTTTTCTGTATTTTTCTCGATATTTATAATAGCTGTGCTCAACAACTAATAAGTTTTGTTACTAGAAAGTGTTTACACACTCGAAAATTTTGCACTAAAAACGTAAACATATGAGCATAATGAAATTAGGCATAGTCCAAGGCATATTACTCAACTCATGTAGTTTCCTTCAAAGCTAAACTAGTAAAACAAATTGATAAAATTTTCAAAAGCACTTGAAATAACTAGTTTTGAAAATAAATCCTATGAATAACCAGTAGTAGGAATGTTAAACTATTGTTAAAACTTTCTTTAAACAATTTTTAAAGCTTCCTATTTACTGTCTCCTGCATATATAGTTCTGTTCTCTCTATATTGCCAAAGTTATACTTCACACAGTGCAATCCTTAATATCTTATTGCTCTTCTCCAATAGCAAACAAGATTTAATTGCAAATTATTTGTTTCTAAGCTCTTCATATTGCTTAATAATTAAAAGAGTCAAAAATAAATGGTACACACCTAATATAACAAACATAGAATAGTTCTTGTATTAAGCATTAACGAAAGTTTTCACTGGATTTATCCAGTTTATACTGAAATGTGTTTGTTCGTTTAGAAACCCCTTATAAAAGAGAACAACAATTGAGAGACAATTTTTTTTTTTGCCAGACATATCCAGTATCAAAAAAAGGATTTTGTATACCTAACATTAAGAAATTATTTTGTGACGTCATAGATCACCATGAACAAATTATCGAATTAAAAGCCAAAAATACACACACTATAGTTGACGCTGTAGAGTATATTTATGCTAAAGTGTATACACTTTTAAATTCCCCCTGTTTCTGTAAAACAAGTGTTTCTACGAATCTACTCCAATGTTTCTGTTTCTTATAGGAACAGCAGTGGTTTAGAAAATAGAATTTAGTAGCCAATAACTTTTCTATATTTTCTTACTGGCTTTAGTTTAAATTTGTTTAAAAAAGGCCAGTAAGCTTCTTGAGTGAAATACTTACTCAAGAAATACTCAATTACTGGCTGTTACTGGAAAAGTCAACAAAAGAACCTTATGGCCAACACACCAAATGAGAATCATAATTTGAGAAAATATTATTTCCGCTCTGTACGCCTATGTTTAACGCATGAACTCAGCATTCTATTGAAAAATTGGTTCTCAATAAGAAATTGTCACATTAATTTCTATTTTTAGATAAAAAAAATTTTCAATAATTTATTGTCTATTCAAGGGTGTAACAAAGAAAATTTCTCTGTGAACGTTTGAGTGCCATATACAAGTGAAATTAATTTATTAAGGCACACAACTTCTGTAGAAATCATTTGAGAAATGCCATACCTAATGACATGTATTCCAAGCGAACCAAGCCGTATGAGAATATCAATTCTGCGGTGGATGGCCATGTGCTTAAGGGATAGAAGAAAGACAATCAATCCAGTCCTCTTCTTAACCATATCTGTCTAGCAGAGTTTAGCAATACTACTTGTACTCTCCATACTGTCAACGATGTTAATAATCGAACACCTATGCTCTGCAGCATGTCGAAACTGTGGCCTATGAGAATATCAATTGTGCAGTGGATGGCCATGTGCTTAAGAGACAGAAGACAATCAATCCAGTCCTCTTCTTTACCATGTCTGTCGTGCAGAGTTTAGCAATATTGCCTGCACCCTCTTGCTGCCAACGATGTTATTGCCCGGAGAATATGCAGATGGATTGAGACAATCGGACCACCTATGTTCTGCAACATGTCGGTTATTGTGTGCTTTATGCCGGCTTTTACCACTTCATTAGCAATGCAATTTCTGGCGACAATCCTATGTCATTAAACCCATATAAGATTAATTTAAAAAGGAACCAATGTTTTCCTCAGAAATTTCCGATATCCATGTATAAGGACGGGCGTTTAATCAACATCGAAGTGAATTAAAAACATTTCAGGGAAAATTCCGGCAAGTATTGATTGTGACGGTTTCAAATGAGCGTGACATCTGGCTGCCAGGAGCCAGGCAGCGTTCACAATTATCAGAACTCTTGGCTGTCCGAGTGAATTAAAAAATTTTCAGGGAAAATTACGGTACTTAACAAGTATGGTGACGCTTTCAAATGAGCGTGACATCTGCTTGGAGAATACTACCAGTAGTCAGGCAGCCTACGCTATTATCAGAACTCTTAATATATTTACCACAACCTACTCTGTCTTGTATTTTGAAGCGATTTGTATAAACCTAACGGTTCCTATCGGAAACTTCTGGATGTTCTGGATGTTAGAAGCCCCACGTTGCAAGTACATGGTTCTGAATGGTTTCTTTGACCACCTTCTGTGTGTTTCTTCTAAATTTTGTTGAAGATAGTGTTTGTAGCCTAAAGACAGTATGTAGATGAATGAGCATCAACAGTTCCCAGTTTCTTCTAAATTTTGTTGGAGTTAGTTTTTGTAAGATAAAGACAGGGTGTAGAGGAATGACCGCCCCTACATGAGTGGTTGCCAAACACGTTGGCGATACATAAGCCCGAAGAGTTTCATTGGCTGAAACTGTGTGCTACTTTGAAATTTTGTTGTAAAAAGGCTTTGTGGAGTAAATAGATTAGATGGAGTAGATAAAAGGACGTCCCAAATGTATGCTAGTAAGGAAAACTTGACCTATTCATGAGCTAGTAGGTTTTAATTGGCTACAGTTCGCAATTTTACATTTGTGTTTGCCAAACACAATTGTGTGTTCCTTTCAAATTGTGTTGGAAATAGGTCGTGTTGAATGGATAGATTGATAAATGGTCGTCTCAGATGTAATGAAAACTTGACCTATTCAAGAGCTAAAAGGTTTTAAATGGCTACACTTAGTAATTTTACATTTGTTTTTAGTAGACACTAGTGTATGATTTTGAAAATAGTATATGGGAATTATTCGAATCAGGAAAATAAATAAATTGCATTGCTTAGCACCTATCTGTCGTAGAAACAATAATATTGAAGACTTGTTGTAAAGTTTCTGAACAGATATTGAAGTTTGAATATTGAATAATGGAAATATTTTTTTCTCTACACTGTTTCCATGAGCACTAAAGAAATCTACGGTTTCCATTGATACTTGTTTTATGTGAATTAAATCAATTAATTTCGAATCTTTTGCATTAATTGCAAATAAAAATTGTTAATAATTAATTAAGTTTTCTTTTTTTTTTTTTTAGATTTCCTTGTAATCTATTCCAATATAAAACAGTTTAAAAATAAATTCATTTTTAAAATAAAATTTTATTATCGTACACATTTGTCTATTAAAGAATGTGATAACCTTTTCTAATACATATATGTACGTACATGTGTTGTATGTACATTTTGATTTGTTTATATACTTAGTTTTTCTATTTTTGTAGCTGATTTTTTATTTCCCTTTTCATTAATCTTACTTCTTGTATAGTTTTTAATCATATTTAGCTTGTTACTGGATTTTTTTTCATTTTTTTTTTATTAGAAAATATTTCTTTTCATTTTGTTAACTTGTTGCTCTGCTTTTGTAAAAATTTATTTAAAAACAATTAACAAAAAAAAAAAAAAATTCTTAATGTTCTACTTCCTTTATCCTTTAAAAAAAACCTTTTAAGTAATATTAAACCAAAAGAAAAAAAATAAATTGTTTAAACACACAAAACCAATTTATTATAAACCAACCTATAAACACTTATTTTATACATATTTTCTTAATGTATATACCAAAAACAAAAAAAAAAAGGAAATTATTTTTAAAAAAAAAAAAATTAAAATTACAAACTCTATATAGATTTGCCGAGAAAGCAGGACTCATCTTAAAAAAAAACAAAAAAAAAACTCAATCTCTAATATAATCAAATGTAGAGAGATATTGAATGCATAAAACAACATCATTGTTTTCCAATTACCCCCCCCCAAAAATCAATCTCCACAATATATTTTCATTTATCAGTTTGATTTCCCATTTAAACAGTTTTAATGAAAAAAAATAAAATAAAAAAAAATTTTTTTTCTTTTCCTTACTTTCTTAGCTGAAATGCAATTTATTTTATCTTTTCTTTCCTTCTTTCTTTGAATTCCTTTGAAACATATTTTATATTTTATTTTATTTTTCCTTTTTCGTAGAAACACTTTGTTTTCTTATTTTAAAATAATTTTTAATTTTTGTATTCTTAACAAAATATATTTAAAATAACAGTAAAAATTTATTTAAAAATAATTTTAAAATGTTAAAACAATAACTAGCCATGCAACAATGCTTTGAAAGGAATTTGAATTAATAATTTAAACAATTAATAATTAAGAAAATTTAATTCGAAATTCTTGTTTTATGGTGTTATTAACTTTGGTGTAATCGCCTTATCGAAATTCAATAAGAATGTTGCAGAAAGTATTGCCTTACTTTTGGTATACTAAGTACGTCCGTATCTATCAGACCTTGGTTTACAATACTCACATTTGCCCATCTTGGTTTACAGTTCTCATTTAAGCTAGACAATGTGGAAATGTCAGTATCTCTACAGACCGACAGGCAGGGTTTGCAGGCAGTCCGCTGTACTAATCACTAGTGCTCTCCTTTCTGCATCAATTAAATCATAATTTCCTATACTAACCCTTATCTTCTATTGAAGTAAAGATCTGAGCTGATGACGACCACAGTAAGGCTTAATACTGTGAACCTTTGGCTCAATATATTGAGTATGGAATGCTGCAATATTGGAAAGCTATAGAAATATTCGAATCCATTATATGGTTTCTTGTAACACTTTATTTTAGAATTCAAACTTGGTTCATATATATACTAAGTATGTCCGTATCTATCAAACCTTGGTTTACAATACACACGTTTGCCCACACTGCTCTACGGTTCTCATTTATTGTGGAAGGGGGCGGAAATACCCCAGTGCCTCTATAGATCAATAGACTGGCTATTCAGGCAGTCAGCCAGCTGTACTAATCACTAGTGCTCTCCTTTCTACTCCAATGAAATCATTATTAGCTATACTAACCCTAATCTTCAATTGAAGTAGGGATCTGAACAGTCGATGACGACAGTAAGGCTCAATGCAGTGGCCCAACATTGACCATGGGCATCCGGCAATATTGGGAAGACTTCGACATAAGAAGACTTCGAATCGATTATTTGGTTTCTTGTAATATTTTATTTTAAAATTCTAACTCGCGGCATCTGGGATAATGATCCAGAGCTTACCGTTAAGAGCTTGAGATTTATGCAGGAGGCTCAAAATGCTTAGTAGCGTAGGCTGTGATATACACAGTAAGGGTTCTGCTATTAAATTTACGTAAATCCAACCTAAACACGGCAGTGCTTTCAACGCAACACTTGTTAGATTCCGTAATCCAGAATTTCATTGAAATGTAACAAGACATAGGGAGATTCTCGTAAAATATATTCCCAATGAGACGACCTGGTCCTAAGCAGAGTTCACAATTGCGAACATATGTGTTCTCAATGCCTTAGCTAAATTGATTGTTTTCCAGACGAAAGATTATCTTCGTTGGCAATATAAGTACATATGCAGTATTGTTAGAGTGCACTGGACTGAAATGGACTTCACCATCAAATTGACGTTTAGTGGCACGTTCGCCACCATGTCTAGATCTTTAAACGTTCTGTCACCCAACAACCGATGATGTCTGTTACGAAGTGTAAGACACTTGCATAAAAGGTGTTGTACCGATTGCATTTCTTTCACATCATGGCACTTTCTGCAGTAATCCTGGTGGGACAGACCTCTAGCTTGTCCACTAAACCACTAACATCACAGTATCCCATTAGAAAGCGAACCGTTCTCTTATCGAAAGCAAGTAGTTTCCTGGTTCTCCCGCTGTCCACTGCTGGACATAGTAGTTTTGAAATTCGTCAATCAGGTATGTCGGACCACTCATGGTTCTTTTCTCAATTTTGACAAATATTCCCATAGAGACCCCTGTAGACAGCCGCCCCTCTATCGTCTTCTCAGACAACTCTCTGATTCCTTTCATGCCAGTTCGTTTGGTTTTTTGTTTTTCTCTATGCCACAGTGACCCGGTACTCAGTTGAGGCGGGTGTTATGTCTACTTATACGGTGTAGAGAGCCTATATAATTCCTGACGCCTTTTGATATGACAAGCTGGGATCCCAGCATTTTGATTGCTGCTTTGCTGTCCACACATATGATCAAGTTCGATGGAGGTAGATCCTTGGTTTCAATCTTATTTCGACAGCAACAGTTTCCACCTGAAATACACTGGCCTAGTTAGGTAAACTGTATGACCCGGAGTAGAACCCACAGCCAGCTCCACATTCTGTTTTTGAGTTATCGGTGAAGATCGTTTTATCAATATGAGCATTACACATTCTCAATATAAACTTAGAATACATAGATACGTAATTGGTGAATACAACTCCTTTTATCCTTTAGTCAGGACCACGACCAAGCTATGATGTGTGTGTTAATTTTATACGTGAGTGGTGGAAGCTACAGTTCAAAGTCAACTCCGAACGGCAGTTTTTGGTGAAACTTTTCATGACAATTTTATTTACTCTCAGAATTTTTGCCAGAAATCTGCTGAAAGGAAAGTCGCTGAAGAAATATTTCAATTAGTTGGAGATGTGTGTGAGCCAAGTGTAGAACCATGGCCTTATGTCTACTTACTGAACAATGGGGTCTTCATGCTACTTATGCAGATTACGATAGCGACTACACTGAAGTTTATTTATGTAGAATTTTATATACAAGAGTTGTTAAATAGGAAGAAATCTTTTTGCTCCTTAATTCCTGCAAAGTTTGTTTCTCATTGTACTTTATTTACATAAAAAATAAATTAAATTTTGAAAAAATTAGAATTAAAATAAAATCAGTTTGAATGCTTGCCTAATTTTAACTGCTTTCC
>QOCX01000305.1:52075-89718 GCA_005959815.1 Sarcophaga bullata | reverse complement strand
TTCCATCTCAGATACAATATCATATTTACACAATACTTTTATATTTTTTTTTGTTATTTTTATTTCCTTGTTTGTTTATTTAATTATTAATTTTTTAATTGTATTTTTTCTATTGATTTTTATTTATAATTTGCATTTTAAGAATATTATTTTTTTATAATTAATTTAAACAAGAAACCAATATTAGAGTTGAAAATCTAAAGTGCACAATGAAAAAAAAAACAACAAAAACAAAAACCAATGATCTATATTTATTTGTAGATCTGCGTCCTGCTTTCTCGGCATCCGTGGCAAAACTTCATACAAATCCCCAGTGTGAAGAGCTTAAAAACTTATTAGACAAACAAGACTCTACAAATGATACTAAACAAGCAGCAGTAATGTCATCATCATCATCAAAATCCCCGGAACGTGAAAACATTGAAATTGAATCGAAAAACTCATCACCTATTAAAGAAACCACTTCGCTTCTTGATCAGGTTGATGTACAGGCGGCCATTGAGGCCACAAACGAAGCAGTGATTGTAACATCACCCACATCAACGACCAACGACGATCAAACAATCGGCTGTGGTGGTAATTGCTTTAAAACGGGCAAAAAATGTAAGAAACGTTGGATATCCTCAAATTCGGATAAGAATACACCGCAAATGTCTGAAGTCTATTGCCCTACATGTGATGATTTTGCCAATGAAACACCGGCCTGTTTAAATAAAATGCCAGATAAGAAATCTAAACTTAAGCAAAAAACAATTTTAAGTGTGGAAAGTGAATTAGTGGTCACCAAACGGGGCAGTTTAAAGTTTAACGAACGCAAATCAAACGTTACTATTGGCAGAAGTTCTTCACTTTCAGCTGCTGATCGTAGATCAAAGAAACCCGCCGACATGGTGGCCATAAGAAAAGACAAAATCAAGACTAAAGAAAAAGATAAAGAGGAAAAAGCAAAAGACTTAGCAACAAAAGACATTAATAAAGAGAAAATCAAAGACAGATCCGCGAGAACCAGTCTCCTGGCCAAAGTTTCACCTAAAAAACTACGTAATCCACGTAACAGCAATTCGCCAACGGATAAATCGAAAATCGCTCTTAAAAACAAAAAGGAAAGTAGCAACAACAATGGCGATTCAAAAACCCATAAAACAAATAAAAAACCTCAGACTATGCCACAAGATGAATTGAAAAAAGACTCCACAGACTCTTGCCAAGAATATGAAATAGCCGATGATGCAATATCTCTCAATGGTTGCACTGGCGATATAACACAGGTTTCAGAGAGTGTAGCCAAAATGGTAATACTTACCGAAAACGATGCCATGATAACCGTCAGGGGCAAAGAAGAATTGCCTGTAGTTGAACAATCCCCGAATCAAATGTCACCCATACCCCTGTCACCCCTTACCATTGGCAATACCAATAATGGCGGTGATGATAAATTACAAAACGCTGCAACAACTTTACAATATCAATTTGAAAAATGTGTTCGTGTACCTGTAACAGCAGACAGCCATCCATTACAACCGATAACAACGGATTTAGAAACTAACCTCGGTCACAATGACAACAATGATGATAATAATTCCTCTGCCACACATCCCACTCAATTAAAAGCTGGCTTGCCAACAGTCCAAAACAGTCATCGACCAGTCTCATTAAATGATTGTAATGGCAATTGCCATAATTCTGCTTCGTGTAGTACATCGCCCATGTCACCACCATCTGTGGAAGCCGATCCGGATGATTTACAACATTCCAGCAATTTTGCAACAACATTGCCAAGAACAAAACGTTCAGCTGCTATGCAAGCATTTTATAATCGTGCCGTTAATTTAGTACCCAAACGACGTACACCCGATGGCACAACCATCTACTATTGGTGTGATTTGCCTAAGAATTCCTTAAAAGGTTTAATTTTAATTTGAAATAATCTTCTATTTATCTGTATATATATGTGTGTGTGTGTGCATATTTATAAATACATACATAGTACATATGTTAGTATTGAGAGCAGGTTATATTTCAAAAGATTTTTATATTTTATTTCCAGAATTGGATGATGGGTCCTTTAACCCTCTATGGGCGACTCGTGGCTTTTCGCAATCATTCCACTTCTGGAAAGAGAGTCGCCGCCAACAGTCTACTCCGTTGAATGCATTCCTTACATATGTTACACTGCCCTGGTGGAGTATAGCTAAAGGTAAGAATAATTTTGAAATGAAATTTTTTTATTATACTGTGGTAGATAATTTTGTGGTTTGATAATTTGTCGAATAAGAGTTTCGCGATTTGTCCACCGAAAATGTGAGTTACAGGGTCCATTCCATCAGTTCAATTTTTGATTACTGTTTTCGTATTTTGATTTCCAATGCTTTAAAAGGTAGCCGATTTGTAGGCAATGACTTAACTAGTCTCAATATAAGTAATACAGAGACTTGGAGGCAAAAAAGTTGTAATCAAATTGATTTTGCAATAAATCGATCGCTAAGAGCGCTGCAAAGAAAGTTCCGCCATCTTCTTAGAGCGAGTCATCTCCTTGCTCATTTCGAAAGATATAAGATCTCGATATGCAGTGTTTTCCAGCGTCCAGTACCTCAAATCTTTATACAGTCAAGTCGGAACTTTCTGTGCAGCTAACGGAGAATACTCAGTTTAATTGAAGCAATCGATACACCTTTGTTCTGTAACATGTTGAAAATTGTGAGCTACGTACCAACCCCGGCCTGTTCATCTGTCCTGAAATTTGTTCATCTCTTTCAATATGGCTTTAATCTCCGCTTTAAAAATGTCAAAATCCTTGCCATATACCCACAATATCTTGTTAAATACCCACAGGTCTGACAAGGAGTACCTATTTATAATTCAAATCAAATTTATAAAGGCAATTCTCCTATCGTAAAACAGATTGGGCCAGGAGTTAATTGCATTGAACTGTACTATGGCCATCTTAGTTCTCTGCGTTAATAGAAAGTCAAGGGGAACCCAATTCAGTATAGAAAATATTGCCTTAGTTGGAGTGAAACAGAGTGCACTGGTGATCAGGACAGATTACTGTGTGCGCAATTCGACTATCAGTTTATAGTGACTGTGATATTAGCCGTTTATCAAACGTGAGTAACGTAGAGCTAGTAGGTGAGAGCAGATCTGAAACTCCCATTCAAGTTTACAGCTTTCTGCTATAAGAAAAGCTCTATAGCTGATCTCTTTAATAAAGAGGTCAATATATTATCACTCAAGCAGAGTTATTGTTATTGTATAATTCACTTCTATGTAAATCATTATAAAGCCATATATTCGCAGTTGTTATAGAGTTTTCGACCAGGACAGCTGCACACATATTTTCAACAATTCCGAAAACTGATTTATTTTTCTCTCTTTTTTTCTTTTTTTTGCAGATTTACTGGATCATCGTGAAACACCTATTTTAACATTTTAGTAGTAATTAATTATTGTTTTTATTGTTTAAAACATTCTCATTTCAAAATATTATTTATCAAGCTATGTTTTAGACTTTAAATCCGAAGGTATTATTTCAATATGTTAGAAAAAAACTAATTGTACTTGAACGATTTCCATTAAAATGATAGCGTTTAATTTCTATTTCAAATGACAATTTATTTTTAGTTTTAAAAAATTAAAGTGTGGTTTTTGAAACTAAATACGTTACGGATTCCAAAACACATGTTAATTTTTATGAATTGAATTTTTTTTTTTTTTTTGCTTAAGTAATTATAAATTTTAACTCAAACTTTAACTCAAAATATGTTCATAATCTCTTCTTAAATATTTTCTTTAACCTTATTTTTAACTTTAATCATTATATTTTATTATTGTATTTTGTATTATTGTGATTTATTATTATACCATTACCATAATAGTTTATATATTTAAAAAATATATATGTAAAGTGATAATTTCTTATTATATTTTTATAATTGTATTTAAAAACAAAACAAAAAAACAAAAAACAAAAAATATTTTATAGAAAATATTAATTGTATGTACTTAATTGGATTTTTTTATATTCAAAACAAAAATTTTTTTTCTTTCTTTTTTTTATTAGATTCTCTCTCACAAAATAATGTTACTCTGAATTAAATATAAAAAAAAAACACAATTTATAAACATATTAAACATATTTTTAAACGTATAATATTTATATTTAATAACATACATATTCAATTGTAATTAATTTATTCACACACATCTAGACATTGTATATTAAAATTTATTGCATTAAGAATGTTTTGAAATTTGCAAGCATTTAGACAAAGAACGCAAATTTTTTAATTTTTTTTTCTACCTTTAAAAAGGTTAGACATCTCCAACAAAAACAAAACAAAATAGAAAAATATATCTTCAAGGACTTCCTGTCAGCAGATTTCTGGCAAAAAAACTCCGGGAAGTAAAGAAAAATTGCCATGAAAAGTTTCTTAAAAATCTGTCTTTTGGAAATGGCTTTAAACTAAAGCTCCCACCATTAATGTATAAAATTAACACTCATAACTTAAGCGGTGTAAAAAGCTAGATCGTAATCCTGACAGAAGAGTTGTAATATAAAAAGCCTCCATAAATACTTTAGTAAAATAGTTTTTTAAAAGAACATGTCCTCCAAAGTATTGTCCATCGGTAGCTACGAAACTTTCTCATCCTTTTTTTCAAAAAAAAAAAAAAAAAATCACTTGTCTTTAAAGGATAACAACAAATCGCGTAAATTTTTGACATTCTGCTTTGAAGTGAAACATATTCCAGTGAAAGCATTCTGTATTGAACGAAACAAAAGGTAGTCAGAAGCAACAAGGTCTGGACTATAAGGCAAGTAAATAAAACTTCCCATTTACTGTTTTCCAAATAGTTTTTCATCGTTGTTGCAATATGCTGTCATGGTGGACAATCACGGTCTTGTGTCCCGTTATATATTCGGGGCGTATTTCAGTTAAACCTCTGTGCAAATGAATTTGTTGTTGTCTGCATAGGTTTCCCGTGATAGTCAGGCCCTATTTTAATACCTAATAATGGATCACATCCTGCTGATCAGGGCAATTTATATTATGGGATAAATTATCAATTTATTGCAGAATATCTGCTTTTATTATAGGGCGGCGGGTATGCCATTCCGTAGAACATGAAGATTTATCTGACCATCTGAATTGCATTATCCGGTCAAACCTTTGTTCAAATGAATTCATTTTTGTACAGGTTTCCCGTGATAGTCAGGCCCTATTTTAATACCTAATAATGGATCACATCCTGCTGATCAGGGCAATTTATATTATGGGCTAAATTAT
Source organism: Sarcophaga bullata (assembly GCA_005959815.1). NCBI lineage: Eukaryota > Metazoa > Arthropoda > Insecta > Diptera > Sarcophagidae > Sarcophaga > Sarcophaga bullata. The sequence continues at coordinate 84,433 of QOCX01000305.1, read as the reverse complement.
CAATTCATTGCAGAATATCTTGTTTAACTATACGGGGCTGAGTTTGCCATTCCGTAGAACATAGAGGTTTATCTGACCATCTTAACTGCATTATCCAGCCAAACCTTTGTTCAAATGATTTAACTATGCTCTGTACAGGTCTCCCGTAATAGTTTGGTCTGGTTTTAGTAGCTAATAATGGATCACATCCTATTGATCAGGGCAAATTATATTACGGGCTAAATTATCAATTCATTGTACAATATCTGCTTGAATTATAGGACGGCGAATTTGCTATTCCGTAGCACATGAAGGTTTAATCTTCACTGCGCTATCATGCTGAGGTCCTTGACATTCTTTATACTCGAAGTCGAAGCCCACTGCGCTAGCTAAACTGGCTTGTTGCTACTAGGCGGTGGCTATCAGGACTATTAATGTCATGTTTTTTGATTGGCGATACATTAGCTACCTTCTAGCAGGAAGTGAAAAATAACGACACGGTATAAAATGACCAGAACAGGAATACTATTCGATTCGTAAGAATCTTTTTAATTACAAAAGCTTGAAACAATACCCCAGACCATTACAACACTTCAGTCAGGATTACGGCCTTGCTTCTCACACCACTTATGTTGCGTGTGTTAATTTTATGCATGAGTGGCGGGACCTACAGTTTAAAGTCGACTCCGAAGATCTGATTTTTTTTTGAGAAACTTTTCATGGCAATTTTATTTACTCTCAGAGTTTTTGCCAGAAATCAACTGAGAGGAAGTCGCCCGAAGATAATAATACTCTTTCGAATTCGGGGAGTATTTGTTTGATTGCCTTCCGGCTGGTTATAATAACTGCTTTTTGCAATTGTATTGTAAAGAAAACAAACTCATCAATTTAACAAGATCTTGTACAATGGGTCGGTCAACTGGACCTCCGGCTACTGTACTTGTCCTCTAACCTAACAAGATCTACAAGGATTTCATTGATAATTAGAAGCAATCGCTACCAAATCGTTACTAAGAGGTGTGAAATATTTGTAAAATTAGTGAATTGGAGTGGCCTGTTGCGGTATGAAGGTTGTTTTTTTTTAATGTTGCAGTGTTGTTTGAAGTGACAATGCTTAAAAACTGTGAACCGGAAATACACTACAACTACACTTTCGAAATTTTGTTTGAAGATAACAAATCATGGAGGCAATACTAGACTTTTTTTTGTAGTGAATTTCAAAACATCAGCGTTCGTTTCAAAAATATTTTTTTTTATAAATTTTTTCAAAAATATTTTAAATGTTTTACGAATTCCTAACGAAAAGAAAACTGTAATCGAAATTTATTTTGTTCGTTAGAAAGTCATTAAAAAAAAAAACATAAAAATAGTGAGAAAAGAAATCTTATAAACGAACAAATATAGTCACAAACAAAATGGAAAAAACTTAAAACTTATAAACGTACGTACGTACGTATATATTATTTTTTAGTTAGTAAGTAACAATAAAAAAAAAATTAAAAAAATAAACACACAAATTTATTAAAAATTAAATTCTATACAACAAAAATACATTCAATAATAATAATGAATAAAGAAAACAAGTGGTTTTTAAAATGAAAATTTTAAAAAATTCTACTTTTAACCCAAATACATACAATGGAGGAGGATTTATAAAAAATATTTCTAGAAATCTTTATACAAATCGTCTGTTTGTTTATTGTTTATCAGCATAATTTTTTATTTTAATTGACCTTTAAGGTCTTAAAAAAAAAGAAGAAACAAAAACAAAAACAATCGAAGGCAAATTGAATTTTGTTTTGTTGTTGTTTTTCTTATTGTTTGTGTATTGCTGTTGATTATTATTCAATTAAATTTAAAACAACAAAGCAATTGATAGAAATGATTTGAAAAATTATATACAATGAGTAGAAATATGATAGGAAGGAAGGAAGTATGCTAGAGAAATTCGTTTCAAGAAGCCAATTTATGTTTGATTCATAAATAAGGATCCTATATTTCAATATTTCTATCAAAAGATTTCTCCTGTCAAAAAGATTTCTAATCATAATGAGAGAAGAAAAAGAAAAAGCGAATTCTCTCACACATTTTAAGGCATGCTTAGAATGCTTAGCTATTTCTTATTTGTTATTCAGAATTATCAGTGGCGGCCTGCCACTGAATAGATTTTCTTAAATTTAATTTTTAGTTGCATTGCACTGGCATTCGGAGGCTCATTTTTCATTTTCAGGGGCATATTTTCCGTAAGGTTCAAACTTCAGATCAGACATCTCCCATGAAAAGTATCTCACAAACATGTCGTTCGGATTCGACTTTAAACTGTAGATCCCGCTCACTCACGTATAAAGTTAAGACACAAAACATAAGTGGTGGAAGAAGCTAGGTCGTAATCCTGACTGAAGTGTTGTAATGTAAAAAGCCGTCATAAATGCTTTAGTGAAAGAATTTTTTAAAAGAACATGTCTTTCAAGTTTTTTTTTTTTGTGCCAAAAAAAAAACCGTCGCCATGAAGGATTACAACAAATCACACAGAACATAAGTGGTGGAAGAAACTAGGTCGTAATCCTGATTAATGGCCTATGTTCCAATAAAATATAGGTTTCTCACGAATTTAGGTCAAACGACTATCAGTTACCATAGCAGAGTGGGTAATGTGTTGTCTTATTATAGGCAGGCCTGTAATTCAATATTTCTTCGGCGACTTCCTGTCAACTCTGTGAGTAAATAAATTGACATGAAAAATTTCTCAAAAATATGTCCTTTGAAGCAGACAGTGGTCGTAGTCTAGTAGGTAGTATGATGGGCTTATTGGATGCCAGGCTCTGTTCATACCCCAGGTCAGATATCTCCAATTAAACGAAATATGAAAAAAATATTTCCACGGCGACTTTCTCTCAGTAGATTTCTGGTAAAAAGCTCTGAAAGTAAATAAAATTGCCATGAAAAGTTTCACAAAAATCTATCGTTCACAGTCGACTTTAAACTGTAGTCCCACTACTTTTGGATAAAATTAACAGACCCAACATAAGTGGTGTGAGAAACTAGGTCGTAATCCTGACTAAGAGAATTTAAACCAAACGACTCTCAGTTGCCCTAGTATAGTAGCTACTGTGTTGTCTTATTAGAGGCCAGCCTTTGGTTCAAACATCACTCAGACATTTCTAAAGACAGAAATATTTCCTCAGCGAATTTCTCTCAGCATATTTCTGGCAAATGCTCTGAAAGTAAATAAAAAGATCAAATTTTTCTCAAAAATATGCCATTTGTAGTCGACTTTAAACTATAGATCCTGCCGCATATTGTTAAAATTAAGACACAACATGGTTAGTGTGAGAAGCTAGTTGTAGTCCTGATTGAAGGATTGTAATGCCCAATTAAGAAATGTTTGGTAATTGGGCTCCTATGAAACTAGCAGAACATAAAAAAGAAAGAAAAAAGAGTTGCGGTTAGTGATAAAGACTAGTTTCTGGTTAAACAGTCAAGTCAATATCTGAATTCTCATGTTTGGAGCGATGATGATCCTTAAAGCGTTAACGAATCACCATTAAATCCATTAAAATCGGCTTTTTGATGCAGTTTACATGTTGATGGCCTCTATCGGTGCTTGTTTTCTTAGGTATTTATTATTCCGCCAAACGCCATGGACATCTAATTACAGTAAGGAGGTGAAAATTGTTATGTAGCGCGCTTAACAACTTTCTTGCCATAAGAGGTTCTGTTCACCGACCTGCCTGTTCTTGCATTGGGTATCAATATTTCAACCACCTTTGATGCCATATGTAGAGATTTTTTAAATAAATTTTGAACAAATTAATAATCATTTTAAATAAGAATTTAATAGAATTTAAAGTACAATTTCTATTCTTTACTACGCCTCTGTTTATGTATTTAAAATTATAATAAGAAGACACTTTTTGTTTCGTCTTAAAATTCTGTCTTCGAAAAAAGCAAAAAAAAAAATTCTTCCACAGTTTAAAATAATTTTCAAAATCAGTCATCTCGCATACGCTGTACCATTAACTTGTATCGCGGACTTATTAAATACTCATAATTTAAGAGCCACTACTTGCTACTCAAAAGGCTAATGCCTTTAACTTAGTGATTATAATTCATGGAAGCATTTTAAGAAGAAAAAAAAGTGATAAAAAAAAAGAAAATTTAATTGTATCTGTTGCTCTTTTGTTGTTTCTGTTGTTGTTGTTTTAAATGAGTGCTTGTGATAATAATTGTCAGTGATAAAAAAGTCTAGTGAATGTCATACATATTATCACCACAGCAACACATTCAAAAAAAGTGCGAGTGCGAGTGCGAGTGCAAGCCAGCATTTAAGTGAGGCTGTAGAAAATTTTCGTCTGTAATTGTGAGAAACTAAAACAATAAGAAAAAAAAAATATAAAAAATAAGCATAAAAAAGAAAAGAAAAAAGAAAATATTTTTTTTAATTAAAATGCTTGCCAAATGTTTAAAAGTAACGATCATCAGTTTGCTGCTGACAATTAGCATTGTGAGTGCATGCACTCGTGCTCCTACACATTTGCCACATGGTCGTCGTACACGCGGTGATAATGGATACAAATTAATTGTCGCCGATGGCCCCAATGGTTATGTGCCTGGCAAAGCTTATAATAGTAAGTTATAGTTCTACAAGACAAGACAATATACATGCATATGAAGGGTAGTGCGGCAATAAATCATGAACTTCCACAAAACTATACGCGAAATTAAATAATTTAAAAAGTTTTTTGTTTTTTTTTGTTTTTAACTGCAATTTAATTAAAATGAAACAAAGAAACAACAATGTTATCATTTCTAAAAAAATGATAACAAAGAAAAAAGTATAAATAAGCTGATACTTGCCTTAGTCAATACCCGTTGTGCTTCGTTTACTTTCCCATTAGCCTTCTTAAGCGGGTATGGCTTCCATCATTCAAATCATTTGCATCTTACACGGTTTGCTGTTGTTATTCTCATATATTCCCATAGAGTTTCTGGAGAATTGTACATATTCAGGTGTTTGATCAGGTCGACGATCCGACTACTTGAGGATTCCACTCTAGCATTTTGCTATCAAAATTCTTTCTATAACCAATCTATATGCCTCCATTGCTTCGTTTATTACTGCATTGCCGTCCTACTCGGTTTGATGTTGTTATTTTCACGTGTTCCCATCTAGTTTCCGGAGAATTGTACATCTTCAGGTATTTGGTCAGATCGACTACGACTTCTTGGGACTTGAGGATTCCACACGAGCTTTGTGGTACCACATATCTTTCTGATAACATAACCAATCTACATACCTCCATTGCTTAGTTTATGTCCATTATTCTTCTTAAGAGCGTATGACTTCCATAACACTGGCATCTTAAGCCGTTTGCTGTTGTTATTTTCGCATGTTATCATGTAGTTCACGTATATATCATACGAAAGGTCTCGGATCTCGAATCTGATAATATATACGATCTGTGATCTTAGAACAGTATATGATTAAGGCTTTACACTCTATCCTGTGGACAAAATTCATAGACATCCGAATTCGTTTACTGAAACAACTGGACGAGAGAGCAGTCTGGTGTTCAAGCTCGTGAAATGGGAATATTTTTTGTAACCAAATCTTTTGGAAATGAAAAAGACACAACTTGATTGACTTATTCTCTTATATACTTTAAAAAAGGTATCGAATCTAATAATATATACCATATGACCTTAGGACAGAATGTGATCAAAGCTTTACACACTTTCCTAAGGATAAAAATTCATAGACAGCTGCATTCGTTCACTGATACACGTGAAGGACAGAACGCTCTAGTGTTTATGTTCGTGAAAAGACGGCTTAAATTGTGTTGTGTTACAGCTCTTCTAGCTATATAGCCAGCTATGCTAGCCATACTACTCGTTTGCCATGACAATCGAATCTACGCTACGCAACGAGGCGATTACTTATCGATCAAGGATTGTCAACCCAGCGAAAGCTGTTTCAATTGGAAGTTTTTCCCAAGGAAGACAATTTTGCTACAACAACAACTAGCTACATTGCCAGCTACAGTAAATCGATCGTGTGATTATACAGGAAGACGAAATAACATCCGCATTTCATAAGTGGAAATCACGAATGTTGTTAATAATTGGATTTCAAATCAATTGTAAGAGGTGTGATTAACTTTTAACATCTCAATTGGAAGTTTTTCCCAAGGAAGACAAAGCTGCTATAACAACAATTAGCTACACTAGCCAGCTACAGTAGAATCGATCGTGGGATTACATAGGAAGACGAAATAACATCCGCATTTCCTAGGTGGAAATCACGAATGTATTTGATAATTGGATTTTAAATGAATTGTAAGAGGTGTGATTAAATTTTAACATCTCTGCTGTATCCAAGATTTTTTTGTTTTGCCTAGACCAAAAGCATAACGTCACGTGTTGCAATTAATACCAGGCCTAATACATAATACAATATGTAACTTTATTTTTAGGGTTTAAAAAGTTTCTTATGTTATTACAGGGGCGTTATTTCTTCTTTACAAAAATCTCGAAACAATTCTATTAACATAAAAATATAATTCAAACAATATTAATTAAATTAAACAAAAGAGAAAAATAAAAAAGAAAAAAAAATTGTCATGATTTCGATTTAAAATAAAAATGTTTTCTTTTCTAGATTGCAGATATCCAAAAACAAATTACTACTGTTCGGTATATTCATATAAACAATATATAATTCGATAATATGTTTAAAAAGAAATTAAGAAATTTAAAAATAAAAAAAAAAATTTAAAAATTATTCAATAATACATTATAATACTAGGCGGCTAAATCTAAAGCTTATATTTTAGGTAATAGGGCAAGTGCTATGGTAATTCTCAAATACGATATTTGACTGTATAAATACATATGTATATAGATTAGGTTTACCTTGTACTGAATTCAGTAATTTAAATTTAAAAAAAAAAAATTTAATTTTTTTCTTTATTAATTTTCTGTCTTGACGGTCTCGGGGTATATTGTTGTCTTGGCATACGTTTACAGCTGTTATTATTGCAAATGACCATATGATTTTTAACATCCACCTCAGAGGCAAATACCAATTCACAATTCGTGCAATTATAAACGATATTCAAGTGTTCCTTACTATGTTCATACAACATATCTGAAGAATCAAAAAATTTTAAACAAAATTTACATTGAAACTGACCATTACCCTTGCAAGTAGTTTCATGATGAATTTTTAATGCTTTAAACGTTTTAAAGCCGGTTGAGCATTTCTCACAGTTATAGGGATATACGGCTCCAGTATGTTTAATACGATGATTAAAATATTTATTTTCTGTATAAAAATATTCGTTACAATACTCACAGAAATATGAACGTCTTACCGTCTTCGGTATATAATTAAACATTTTCAAATAGCGATTCGTTGATTCGGAGATTTTCTTCTTATTAATTAGTTTGCTATTAAAACTATAGCCATACCAGAAGCTAATAAGATTCATTAGACGTTTTAATTCGCTTATGTTTAAATTTGTTTCGAATATTGAGTTGATTTCTATCAACATGGTTTGACAGCTCATATTCAGTTCTTCTTTAATGGCCGCACTTTCAATGCAATGCTTTGATGACCACATACGCGGCCAAAGTTTATAAAAATCAGCGAATTGTTGTGCCTTTTCATTCATGGTCTCTAATTCTTCCAGTGTTAAGATGTCTTCTATATCGGGTAGTTTAATTATTTTTAACTAGTGTTAGTGAAAAGGCTATATAAGCATAAAAAATTCTATTGAAATATTATTTCAAATGTATTAACTTACGCCGAATTGATCAAGTAATTCAATATCTTTGGCTTCATTGAAATCGTCAATGATTTTCGTTGATTTGGATTTATTTTCGAACTCAATTTCGGTTTTATTTAAAGATTTCTGTTCAATGTCCTAAAAGTTTAAATTGAAATTAAAATATTTTAAAGAAAAGAATAAGGTGTAGTAAAAAGAAAACTATTATTTGCTTAAAAACTAATTTTTCAGGACTAGGATTTACATATGCAAAGTCAAGAGAGAAAGTATTTCAAAATTCGATCGAAAAGGATTCGATATTCAAAAGGAGAATACGACAGGTTTTACAGGATTAATAAAAAAATACCAAAACAAAGGAAAATGAATGCATCTCTGTGCAGGGATCTAATGAAGTATGATGATTTAAAAAAAATTGAAACCACTAAAGAGCAAATAGGTTGTGTTAACTTAAATGTCAGGCAAAAATAATCTCACTTTCCTTTACTTCACATCAAATTTTGTAAATGACTTACCACTTGTTGCAAGAGATCATCAATTAAGTTACAGTTGTTGTCATTATCTTTCTCTTTGCCTTCATTTTTTAAAACCTTTGCATTTGACTCCAATGAGGTTTCATCAGCTGTCATATCATCTGAGGGCAAGTCTTCATGATGCAAACTTTCAACATTCGAACGATTCGCAGTTAAATCACGCTAAAAAATATTTAAATTAATTGATTTTAATATTAAAAGCTTACAACAACAAGAGTTTACCTGTAAAAAGTTTTCCATACATTCAGCCAAATCAAGTTGTGTGGCATCAAAATTGTTTATTTTCCTTTCACTGGTATGTTGAGGTTTTCGCACAGATTTTAAGTTCGACTTTGACAGGGATTTTAATGTTGATTCGTTACTTTCTTTTTGTTGCCTGCGGTTAACAACAGAACTAATACGTTTGGCTGGATTTTCTCCACTCAATAAAGGCGAGGAAGTCGTTCTTTTTAAAGATTTTTTCAATAATTTTTCATCATCGTTTATCGCGGAATACATTTGAGAATTTTCCAAAGACTTCTTGGCCTGTTTTTGATCATCATTTAAATTATTGGTTGAAATAGAGGATACATCTGATGAGGAGTTTATTAAAGATGCAAGCATTGCTGCTTTAGGCAAGATTGGCAGCAGTTGTACATTTTCTATTTGAAATTTATTTCTTTGTTGTTGTTTCATGGGCGATAATTTCGCTTTGCTAAGCTTTGTTATCGTACAGTTATCGCTACCAATTGATTTGAATATTTGCTTCTTAATATTACGCATACGTTGTAAGACTTCTTTCTTACGTGCCGTACGATTTACGGCATAACTTTTATAATCTAAATTACTATGACGTGGTGTTTTAGTCTGCTCTGTATTGTTGGTTAGTACATCTAAGGATACTTTACGTTGCCTTAGTTTGGTGGCAATGGATTTGGTTTTGATATCTGGTTTCCCTATTAAATCATTTGTTTTGGCCTGCAAACAGGACTCAAAAAAGTTTTGCTTACAGAAACCCTTTTTTACAGGCGTTTCAATAATTTCTTGGTTTTGATTATTTACATCTTTAGTGGATATTTTTGTTATCGTTATGTCTTCGGGCAATTTAAATTCACTTAATAAACTATTTATGTCAGCTTCTTTACAATGTTTGGCATTCGTTGTTAATAAACTACGATTTAAAGATTTTGTACCTTTTGTTTGGCTTCTTTGTAGCAATTTTTCTGGCGTAAACCTGGGCAATTTAATCGATAACTTTTTTATTCCTTGAGGTGTTGTTAGAGGTGCTCTTAACGAATTACATAATGAAACATTGTTTTCGTCTACAGTTCCGTTTGGAGGTGTTAAAGGACTTCTTTTGCTGGTGCATGGCATTTTATTTTCCTTGGGGCTTGATTTTTTAATTATTTTAGCCTCAAAGTTTTTATTGTTCGCCAAAGGAGCTTTAGGTGATCTTTCTGTTGGGCTCTTCAACAAGGCTTTCTTTTCCTGGCTTTTTGTTTCTGGGTTTGGTGGTGTTCTTTGCCGTTTTATAGCAGACATATCGTGCTCATTTGAAATATAATTTTCCTGTAATTGGGGAGATTTTTTACAGTTTTGTGCTTGTGCTGTTCTTCGGCGTTTAGTCTGAGCAGTTATGGATTCTTGTTTCGAGTTTAAATCATTACTTTGCTGGGTCTTTGGTGAAGCTTTGTAAACGTCCTGAGTTTGTGGTGTTTTTTGCCACTTTATTTGTGGGGTTTTTGCTTCTTGAGCATTAAAATTTGTTTGTAAATTGGCTTGTTCTCGGAAAACTTCATTTTTCAAGGCTTGTAATGTTTTTTGTAGCTTGTTTTGCTTGATAATTATTTCACGATCATTTAAATTCTGCTGTATCTCAAAAGTTTTTCTTTTTGGTGTTGTTTTTAATTGTAAAGCCTCTCGTTTCTCCTGAGTTTTAGGACTTTGTTTTAGAAACATTTGTTCTGCTTTTAATGGCGTCCTTTCACCTCTTTGCATAACTATGAAATTAGTGTGTGGCTTTGGTTTATCCTTTTTGATTTTGCCTGCATTTAACACAGGTGGAGAGTTCTCTTTATTGGCTTTAATAGGAGTTTTTCGTTGTTGAGGTGTTTGTGGTTTATTAACTATTGCTTGGTGTAGCCTTTGATTGCTGAAAGCTATATGATCACCTTTAATTATTTGGGGAATAGCTGCGTTAATATAGTTTTGATTATTTGCTGTTAAAACAGAACGTTGTACAGTCTGCATTAATGGATTAAATCTTCCATTTAATATACGTTTGGCTTTTAAATTGGTTTTTTGATATTTCGTTTGAAGACTGGGGTCACTGATATTTGCACAACTTTTCCCTTTTGTCCTTAGACTATCTGGTATTGGATTATTGTCTTCATGGATTTCATTATTATCCGTACGCATTACCTCAGATGATTGTAGTAAAGCTTGATTTTGTGTTTCATTTAATTCCTGATTCAAAAAATTTATCAGCTTCACATTTAAAATTTCATCAGGTTTACACTCCGACTGCACGTTTAGTAAATCGGCATCTTCATCAGCTAAAGCATCAACCAAAGCTTTTGTTAGATCTTCATTGAGGGCATCATTTAGCGAGGATTGTGATAGCATTTCAGCACAGATAGATTCTTCAAAGTATTGCAAATTCGAATGTTCGCATAGATCAGGATAAAATTCATTTGTAACTTCGCTTATCGGATTTGTTGGTACATTAGGTTCCCCGTTAAGATTTTCTAATGACAGATTTAGTGCTAAGGCTTCAGAATTTAAGGATTTTTCATTATTTTTTGCTTCGTATTCATTTGCTATTATAAAGGAAAGTTCTTTATCCTTGTCTTTAGTGTCTTCATCTAACAGTGACTCCAAATCCTTTATTTTGTATTCAATTGTTTGGTTAGCAGGGATTTTCGGTAGTTTATTTATTATCCTTTTCACAAGAGAGGAATTTTTAGATGCCATCTTAGATTCCATATCAGAACTAACAGCAGCTGAGTTTTGCAAAACAACTCTTGTTTCCAAGTCTTGTTTTGTTCCATCTGAATTGAGGTTATTGCCTATGTCATGTTCCAATTGCTTTAAAGGGTAGGAAAAGTCCTTCTTTTCATTTTCAAAATGTTTATTGGAGTCGTTTGCATAATTTTGTTTTCTAATAAGCCTCTTACTGCCATTTAAAGAATCTTCCGCTTTCAATACACTGTCTTCTAAGATATCCAATAACTTATCAACATCCTCTAAGCCGTCTAAACCCTGCAACAGATTTTGCGTACCCTTAACTGGAGATCTTTTACGATAATCTTTGGCTTTCTCAGGAGGCATGTGCTCTTTCTCAATATCTTTGGTTTCATTTATTACAGTTCTGCCTATTGAGGTAATCTTATTTGTAAGAATTTCAGTGGCATTATTGCTTTCATCCCAATCCGTTTGAATTTCTCTTAATAAAGAGCTAGTGATTATATCACTTTCCTCTTCATCACCTACATCGGACAATGTAGCATTCATGTTCTCCAAAAAATTAGAGGAAACATCACAATCCTCTAAAGCCTTTAAGATGGATATATTGTCCAAACCATTATCTTTATAATCTGCTCTTTCGCTCACCTCTATACCCTGTTTTACACTGTTATTTATTACACCTTCTTCTAACCATTTCATATCCTTTAGCCAATTGGTATTGTCCTCATCTGGCAAAAGGACTTCTTCATTGCCCTGTTCTGTTGTACAAGAGGCAATGGTTTGATTTAATAGTTCTTCGACAGCATAAACCTCCACTTCCTCATTGAATGGCAATTTATTATTGTGTTGCAGTTGCAAATGTCTCATAAAGGATTGCAGTTGGGTGAATGTGTCCGAACAAAAGTTGCAGGCCATGGCAAATTTGTTTTTTCTTACTGCCACCATAATTTCACCACATTTTTGGTATTCATTTAAATATTTTTCCTTCAAGACACGCATTTTATTGACTAGAATTTAACAATAAAAGGTAAAAATATGGCACTTTATTGCTTAATATTAAAAACTTTAATTAAATTTCCCTGATGTTGTTTAATTTCTTTTTAATTTCTCCATCAAATGGAGCGCGTCTGTTGGTATTTATTCTTTATTGCCTGTTTAAAGCAACAACTCACCACCAATACTGTGTTGTATTTGAAAGGTGTTGCCAGCATTAGATTTCTGATGAAGAGAGTAACAGATAGTTAAGTGTTGGAAAAGGAAGACAAAAACTCCAATAATTTCATATTAAAATATCCGTTATTTTTTACTTTATTTTTACTAGAAAATTTGTTATTTTTTTTTACTTTATTTGTACTAGAAAATCTGTTATTTTTTACAAAAAATACCGGCAATTTTTTACAATAAAATACCGATAACTTTTTACAAAAAAAAAAAAAAAAAAAAAAAAAAAAAAAAAAAAACAATAATTTTTTACTAAAAAATTCAATAATTTTTTTTACTATATATGCGATATTTTCCTTAAAAAAATGCGATAATTTTTCATAAAAATATTGATAATTTTTTAATAAAAAAATCCGATATATTTTAATTAAAAATCTCATATTTTTTTTAAATTGAATTCTTTTTTAGTTAAAAATTCGATAATTTTTAGTTAAAAACTCGATAATTTTTTAGTTAAAAACTCGATAATTTTTTAGATAAAAAATCCATAATTTTTAGTTAAAAATTCCATAATTTTTTTGGTAAAAAACTTGATAATTTTTAGTTAAAAATTGATAATTTTTTTTATTAAAAATCCCATCATACTAAAAATCCGATAACTTTTTACTAATAAATTTGAAAATTTTTTTACCAAAATTTTTTTTACTATAAAATTTGAAATTTTTTTTGCTAAGAAATTTGAATTTTTTTTACTAAAAAATCCGATATTTTTTTATTTAAAAAATCCGATAATTTTTTTACTAAAAAATGCGATAATTTTTTACTAAAAAATGCGATAATTTTTCACCTATAACCCAAGAAATTCGACATTTTATTGACACTTTATCTTTTATTTAAAGTCCTCCTGTTGGGATCACGTACTCACTCAAAGGTACAACATTTTATAAATAAAAAAACCGATTATATTTTATTAAAAATCTCATATTTTTTTTAAATTGAATTCTTTTTAGTTAAAAATTCGATAATTTTTAGTTAAAAACTCGATAATTTTTTAGTTAAAAACTCGATAATTTTTTAGATAAAAAATCCATAATTTTTAGTTAAAAATTCCATAATTTTTTTGGTAAAAAACTTGATAATTTTTTAGTTAAAAATTGATAATTTTTTTATTAAAAATCCCATCATACTAAAAATCCGATAACTTTTTACTAATAAATTTGAAAATTTTTTTACCAAAATTTTTTTTACTATAAAATTTGAAATTTTTTTTGCTAAGAAATTTGAATTTTTTTTACTAAAAAATCCGATATTTTTTTATTTAAAAAATCCGATAATTTTTTTACTAAAAAATGCGATAATTTTTTACTAAAAAATGCGATAATTTTTCACCTATAACCCAAGAAATTCGACATTTTATTGACACTTTATCTTTTATTTAAAGTCCTCCTGTTGGGATCACGTACTCACTCAAAGGTACAACATTTTATCTCACTTTACTATCACTGCCGAGGCTCATATAGGCGGCAGACGTCCTATACCGGCCAATCCTAAGCGTGTGGGTCGTTTCCAACTATTCAGTGATGCGCTAACGAAATTCAGTGACCGTTGCGTTAATACGGTAGCAGAGGCCGATGATTTGCCCAAAACTGAAATCCAAGTAATGTGGGTGGCACCTGAAGCTGGTTCTGGTTGTGTATCACTATCGGCTATGGTATATGAGGGACCACGTTCATGGTTTTCCGATGATGGCCAACTAACTCAAGTTATATGCGAGAAAAAACCTGATGCCACTACAGTACAAAAGGAATGTTGCGCCTGTGATGAAGCCAAATACAGTGTGAGTATTTGAAAGTTGAATTGGCTTATGGAAACCGTTTCTAAATTTTTTGTTTGTTTTTAGTTTGTCTTCGAAGGTATTTGGTCTAATGAAACTCATCCCAAAGATTTCCCTTTCACGGTATGGTTAACCCACTTTTCCGATATTGTGGGTGCTTCACACGAAACAAATTTCTCTTTCTGGGGTGAAAATCATATTGCCACCGATGGTTTTAAACTGTTGGCCGAGTTTGGTTCGCCTAGTGGCTTGGAAACTGAGCTAAGAGCTAAGGGACCCAAATTACGTACTTTAATTAAGGCTGCTGGGCTTTGGTATCCCCATGTTAATAGCAACACTTCTTCAACTTTCCGTGTGGATCGTAAACATCACAAGGTTTCTTTGGTATCCATGTTTGGTCCCTCACCCGATTGGGTGGTGGGCATTAGCGGTGAAGATCTGTGCACAGCCGATTGCTCTTGGAAAGAGTCTTTAGATTTTGATTTATATCCCTGGGATGCGGGTACTGATAGTGGCATTACTTACATGTCCCCGAACTTGGAAACTCAGCCAAGAGAACGTATGTATCGCATAACCACCATGTATCCCGAAGATCCTCGCTCACCGTTCTATAATCCGCAATCACGCGAGATGACTCCCTTAGCTAAGCTGCACATAAGAAGAGAGAAAATCATATCGAGAAACTGTGATGATGATTTCTTGCAAGCTTTACAGGTGGAGGTTTCCGATAACAGTGAAGATCAGGATATTAGAGGTAAGACTTTTTAATTCGCAATTTGGGAACTTTTTTGCGGATTTATGAAAGATTTTCTTTGTTTGCAGTTGAGTGTCGTGTAACTGAGTATAGCGATTGGGCCCCATGTTCGGTAACCTGCGGCAAAGGTATACGCATGCGTTCACGTCAATATGTTAATCCCGATAAGGCTGAAAAGGCCAAATGTTCAAGGCAATTAATATCCAAAGAAATGTGTGTGGCTGACATACCAGAGTGTGGGTAAGTAGAGCTATCCCGGTACTGTACCCTAAAGAGATCGGCATTATCACAATCCAAATTCTAGGAATCAACAAGACGACGATGATGAAGGTGAAAATTTAGCCAAGTCCATTTCTTTGGTCAACGAGAATGGTGATGGTGCCGGCGTCTGCGAAACCACTGCCTGGAGTCCTTGGTCGGAGTGTTCTGCTACTTGCGGCATTGGTATTACTATGCGTACGCGTTCTTTCTTAAATCATGTGGGACGTAAACGTTGCCCGCATGTATCGGTGGTGCAAAAAGAAAAATGCATGAAACCCGAATGTACATTTGAACAAATCGAATTACCCGATCCCATGTGCCCGACCACACAGTGGAGTGACTGGAGTCCTTGTACAGCCACTTGCGGTAAGGGTGTTACCATACGTAGACGCATTTTGCTGTTGGAGGATGAATCCGTTAAAGAGAATTGCACCAAACGCATGGAATTGGATCAGCAAAAGGAGTGTACGGTATCCCAGGATTGTACCGTTACTTATGATATGGCCAAAGGTAAATATTGCCTACTTGAAGGGTTCCGTTATTTAAATTTTTAATGCTTTCCCTCTCTATCCCTAAAGAAATCTGTGTGGAACGTTTCGATTCTGGTCCCTGTCGTGGCAATTATATGCGTTATGCCTACAACAAGGATAGTGGCCGCTGTGAAACCTTTACATATGGCGGCTGTCGCGGTAATCGTAATAATTTCCTTACCGAAATCGATTGCATGAATACATGTTCAATTCTGGGCTCTAACCAAGTAACTACAACCCGCCCGATTCTATCTTTGCCTACTGCCCAACCTGCCAAAACCGATCAAGACGATGGTGTACCGGAGGCCTGTGTAATGACCGAATGGTCCAATTGGTCGGAATGCAGTGTTCGTTGTGGTTTGGGTTATTCCGAACGTTATCGTTATGTTATAAGCGAACCGAAAAATGGTGGTCAACCCTGTCCCAAGCGTACCGTAAAGAGACGTCGCTGTACCATGACCGATTGTTAAAGTTACGGAAGAAGGTGTACCATGAACACAATTTTTAATTTGAAATATTTTTATTGAAAATTTTGTAGTTTCACTGTAATAAAGAACACATAGCTTCAGGTGTGAAGAATTATTTCACTTAAATTTTGACTCTGAAGTCGCCGTAGCTTAGTAGGTAGTGTGTTGGCTTATTACACAAGCGGGGACTTTCCCTCAGCAGTCTTCTGGCAAAAACTCTGAGAATTAATGCAATTGCCATGAAAAGTTTCTCAAAAAATCTAACGTTTGAAGTCGACTTTAAACTGTAGATCCCACCACTCATGGATAAATTTAACACACACAATACGTCTGCTGTGAGAAACTAGGTTGTAATCCTGACTAAAGCGTTGTAAAGATCAATTTACGTAAGGAAGAATCAAACCCTTTGATTTTTGAAACTCGAACGTAAAACTCTTGAGTTTGTAGACAAAAAATTTCGAAAACATGGAATACGCTTAGGCCTGGTTGTTAATTATCGTAAAGCTAGAAATGTGACCCACTGTGCCATAGAAAGAAACGAAAAGGCGTACAAACGGCTACGGAAGGGATCGAAGATGTCTGAGGAACAGCCGATTTAGAGGATATATGCTCTCCCAAACAAGAACAATTTTTCAAACTGGAAAAATTAGCATGGAATTCTACAAACCATAGGCGGTCCAACATACCTGGCCACCGAATTTCAAAACTGCTGTGTCCTGCAGTGGACAGCACAAATGCGAAGGAAGTACTTGAGTTCGACAAGAAAACGGTTTGCACTCTAAAAGGCATTCTAATGGGACACGGCGCCTATTGGCAGTTTCGCTGACAAGCTCGGTCTGCCCCACCAGGATTACTGCAGTAGTTGCCAGAGTGCGAAGGTACAACATTCTTTATGTGAGTGCTCTGCACTTTAAAACAGACGTCATCGGTTATTAAGTGACAGAATGTTTGAAGATCCGGGCATTGTGGCGAATGTGCCATTAAGGGTTCTGGACGATTTCATCTGAAGCTCGAGATGATTCAAACGTTCTTCAAAAAGTACTTTATAATGATGATGCTTCCACAGGCCGCCCCAGACGGTATATCTTTCAGTGTAAATTGCCAGGTCTTTTCACTTCGTATTTGGTAATTCTGTTTGGGTGTACGTATCCATTGCGGCTAAAAAGGGCTCCGTTATTGAAGATATTTTTTCGATATGAAGCATGTGAATAATGACCACAAGTCCCCAGGTTAACTTATTAAGCTTTACTAAGCTGCTAAAGTCGCCGTAGCCTAGTAAGTAGCTTATTAGAAGTGAGGCCACGGTTCAAACCGCAGGCCACACATCTCCAATAAGACGAAATATGAAAAAAATTTTCGGCGGCGACTTCCTCTCAGCAGAAATTGCCATGAAAAGTTTTTTAAAAATATCTGTCGTTTTAAGTTGATCTTAAACTGTAGGTCTCATCACTCATGGATAAATTTAATACACAACATGGGTGGTAGGAGAAGCTAGGTCGTAATGATCATTGTATATAGGGCCTATGCCCTATAAATATTTAAAATTAAATTTCTAATAAGAATTTGAATAATTTCTCCCCAAAAAAGATTGAAAACACTCCTTAAAAACTATACACCTTTAACGCTAATCATCCATCCATCAGGAAGCTATTCTTTTCACCGCTATTTTAAAAAGAAAAGAAAAAGCAAAAGAACAAATTGGAAAATAAACGTGGATAAATTAAATTCTCCACTAATTTAATTAAATTCGTATTCGTATTCGTATTCAAATTCAAATTCAAATATTAAATGAAAACTTTTACTTTTTCTTCTTTGATTTGCTGCTATTACTGGTGATGCTGCTATTGCTGGTGAGATGCTGCTATTGCTAGTGATGGTGCTGCTGCTCTTTTTATTCCCTGGCATTGATATCATTTGGGAAATTAAACGAAATGAAATGCGGAAGAAAATACGAAATAAATGGTAAAAATTCTAAAGAAGAAAAATTATTAAATGTTGATCAAGACCGTATATGAGAGACCCTACTGTAGTATGCAGTTTTAGCAAATTTTACTTCGCTGGCCGAAATCGTTAGAGAGAGGTCAATACCTTTATGTAGTATGAATGCAACCCGTTTATTGGATCTCACTAGTCCTCGCATTTAATTCGTCTCGGCGGAATATGTTCTTACTGCCGCGTTGAACAACGTTCATGTCAAAGGGGAGCTCGGTTTGGGTGAGGAAATCATAGCCAAATCTTACGAACTTTTCACTCGCATACTACCAGAGCACGGGTATCGATGTTACTTCCGCATCATATAGTATTGCGACGGTGTTGTGGTATTAATTGTCTGCCCTAAATGCTGGCCTCTAATTTCAAGGGTCCGCCGCCTAACCAAGCTAAATGTCCCTCGCTTGAAATGTCGATGAGGTGCTCTAACGACTTATTTCTGGTTCGGCTGCGAAAATCATAGCCAACAATCATTAACTTTCCTTTCCGCAACATAGACGACAATGCTTCCCCATCATAGTAAAGTGTGTTGAGCATGTGCGACTCAGTTGGCTATTGGTACCATTATGGCTTTTCCATACTCCACCTTAAATGCCTTGATAGATCAATTTTTAAATGGACTAAAGTATCCTGTAGTATAGTAGACTGAGACGATGTTGCAGACATTTGCAACTTCCCTATTGTTTCTGAGGGCATTGATTCTGATCTCCCAATCTGCCATCTCTACCGCCTCATCTCTGGATGGGTCAGGAGGAAAAAGTAGAGACGTTGCGGAGTGGATCGGGATGTTATGTGTCTAGGTGTCTATAGCCTGCTAGAACAGGTTTATTGCTAGGCTTAGATAAGGTCAGTCTGATGTTAGTTTTAGGGCACTGCGAGATTAGAATCTGGAACAGATTTCAGACGGACTATTGCAGGGTATGTTGCCACAAGGAGGAGTTAGAAACTATTGAACACTTTCTCTGTCCAGCCCTTAATAGGTTGAGGACACTGGGCAGGGGCTTCTTCGAAGGTTTGAACTCTTTGTCGAAGGCCAACATTAAGGCTCTCCATATATTTTTAAATATGTTGAGCTGGAAGGAGAAGTACTAGAGCTTCAAGGTTGTAGTCGCGCTCTCTTGTGTGTTTATGGTGTGTTTTTCCTCCGTCTTCTTATCCTCCCTTGCCTAGCTACTCTTCTTTTCCCTATCGCTCTCTTGTGTGTTTATGATCTGTTTCTCCTTCGACTTCTTCTCCTTCCTTTCCAACCTCTAACCTCTTTCTCCACTTTAGCACGTAGTACAATGGGTCATTTTGTCTCTGGGTATTGCACTTACCCCAATGACAAGAACACGTCCTCAAACCTAACCTAACCTAACTCCCCTATCTACAGTGCTATAGGGAGAGAGTGTAGGGTATTAAAAATAAGTACGATTCTATTCAAATGAGTTTCATAGTTTCTTTGACGCTATACTGGATTATTTTTTCAGCTGTTTTTAAAATAAAAAAAGAAAATAATTTTTTTTACCGTTATATGATGCTCTCCGCCAACAATTTCATTCTTTTTTTCTTCTCCGTTATATTTTTTTTCACTTTTTTGAATTTTTTTTTTTACATTTCTCTGGTGTGGGTTTTGAAGTCAGTGGTGCGAGTAAGTGCAGCAACTACAAAAAGAAAAAGAAACCTCGACAATGACTTTTTTTTTTTGTTTAAAATTAAATTTCATTTCGTTTTATTTTTTATATGCCACACTCTATTCAATACAAAAAGCCAAGGACATTGGAATGCAATGGTAATGGCAATAAAAAATATTGTGAAATTAGATGGCAATGAACAAAAAAATAAAAAAAAAAGAAATTTAATAAAATTGAGGGGGAAAAACAATAAACGTCCCATTGTGCATGGCAGATAACAGAAGTAAATATTTAATTATTTGAAGCCTTAAAGTAAAAAGGACTTTATTATGAAGATACATTTAATAATTGTTGCATTCTAAAGGCTTCTGCAGAGTATTAATTTAAAAAATTATTAAAAATAAGTTTATGAATGGTTGGAGTATTTTATTTCGTTTTTAACATAAATCTGGAAGCTTGCAATTTTAAATACATGAAATTATTTACCGTTATCTATTGTTAATTTAATTTATTTAAAGAATAAATAAACTCTACAGTGTATAATACAACAATCTGTCTGGCAACTTTATTTGTTGCTTTATTCATACTTAATTGAATATCATCTTGGCAACTTCTAGAACTTACTGTTGGTTTGTTATTGTAATTAGATTTTTGTTCATTCATATTCACATAAATTCTTCGTTGTTTGTGGGTTTTCAAGGAGTCTCTTATCTTAATATCTATAAAGAGTGGGTCATACGACACACCTATATAATCTGCTTACTTACTGTTTTTAGGTACTCCATTAAAATCCAGTGAATGTTTCTTTTTTTAATGTATGCAGCCCTGTGTAACGCAGGTCCCAGAAGTCCCACTTCTACTCATTAACACCACACCGCGTTTAAAAGCGAAAAGAAAAACCGTGTTGTATGTTTTAATTTTATCCATGAGTGATAGGACCTAAAGTTAGCGTCGACTCTGAATGACAGATTTTAAGATAACAGTGGCAATTTATTTACTCTCGGATTTTTCCCGGAATATTGCTGAGAGAAAGTCGTCAAAAGAAATATTTATTTTTCATATTTCGTTTATACATGGTGTCTGTGCTAAAGTTTGAACCAAGGACTCTCGTGTAATCAGGCAACCCACTACCTGCTAGATAACCGAGTCCACTAAATTGGAGAAACAGTCAATATAATATTTTTCACATCCAACAGATCGAATATTTATCAATTAAAGCACCTCTTAAATGAATTAATTCATCTAATAAACATGCCGCCCTTCTTAGTGACTGCCCAGTAATGTGCATCTCAGTTATCGAAATTTCAGGTAAGGTATCGATCAAATCATTTCTGTGCTAAGTATTCACTCATTTTCATTTAGGATAGTCTAGAATGCAGTGACTTCTTGAGCTTACATTTAAGGCCGTTGTGATATCACATGAAACGAATCCACAAAGATAACTTGCAAGTCAAGATTAATCGATCAGCATCAGGACTACGCATTTAAAGAGTGATTCTCTAAGAAACCTGCCTGAGAGTTTAATGAATTTAGTGAATAATGCAGTATAAATTAATGATAACTTCGTTAGACTATGAAGAAATGGTGAGCCAAAGGTTAGCGAGTGTCTTTCTTTCAGAAAGGTTTCTACGGTTTTCCGGTTTATGTGCCGTAGTTGAAGCCGCAGTAGTCTAGTAGGTAATATTTTACCAAAATATACGTAAGGTTACAGTTCAAACCCAAGGTCTGATATCTCTAACTGTCTCTCAACAGATTTCTGAACGAAATTCTGAGAGTAACTAAGAATTATCATGGAAACTTTCTCAAAATATAATTTTCTTAGTACCCGTTTCGGAAGCATATGGCTTCTAACAAAAAGTTTCTGCCTTGTTTACGCTTTTAGTCTATTTTTGCTGTTCTAACTAAGCGGACGATTGCTGTGTTCTGTTGCAAATTCTAGGATAATAGGGCTGCCATCTATCGTTGCCTAGAGACAATGTTATCCGAGTATTTGGTGTAGTGGTGGGAAATTGCGGTGATCGTTGATTTTTAGCTCTTTTCCCACTAGTCTCTTTGGTTTGTTGAGAAATGGTTAGCCTAACGGAGATAAAGTTATCATAACCTTATGACAGCCTCCTTGCTTTAGCTAACTAGTAAGGAGTGATATTTAAGACTTAAAGTGATTGATTTAATGGCACTTGCTAATAAATATGCCATCTTTAGCTTTGTCTCTGTCTATACCTGACTGATGAACAATGTTATGGAAAAACTCCTTTTTTTTAAACATATTACCTACACGGCCTTGTCCTTTATAAACTTTCTAATTTGATTTCTTTTATTTGTTTTATGGCCATTTCTCTCATGTTTTCTTTCTTTTTTTATATGTTTTTTGTTTTTTATTATTTATTTCATGTTGTTGTTGTTCTTTTTTATGCGTATTTATTTTAAATTTCTTTTTGCACATTTCATGTACAAAAGTTTTTTCTTTTTTATTGACAGCACAAGTTAAAAGAGAATGAAAAGAGAATCTCGCCAAAAACTTTGTTTGTTGCACGTGTGTGTATGTAAATCAATTGTTAAACTTTTGTTGATGTTTTTTTCGTAATTTTTTTTTATTATTTATCAGAAAAGTCCCGAAAGAAATAAAAAAAGTTTTCAAGAAACTGTAAAAATATTAAGTTTAACTGAAGGTAAAAAGCATACAAAAAATAAGTGCAGTGAACTGAAAGCAAAAAAAAAAAAGAGAACATGGAGGCCAAGGCCATACTTGAGTCTTGTGAAAGTGTAATCTAAATTTCAATCTAAAATGCAAATATTCTTCGTAATTTTTTATAAACAATATTAAAAATTATTAAAAAATATTGTTTTTAAATCAACCTATGGATGCCTCTCATATGGTGCGTATGATTTATTTGGTTTTTCTTTATGCAACAATATTGCGTATACGTCGTACTGAACTTTAATACTTTAACACACTTTGTGTACAGAGAATTTATCACAAGAAAAAAATCGATAAAAATCGATAAATTTATGAAAATTGTTTTATTCCATTCCACATACAGTGAGTGTCAAAAGAAACAGTATGGTACCAGTATTCCTCCTTTTCCCATTTAAGGAGAAAACCCCAAAAAAAAAATTTGACAAAATTTCGAAATTTTTTGTAACTGGCAATAAAATAAATTTTAAAATAAAAATAACGGTAATTTATTAATGTATATATTTTTTAATGTACAGTTTCTTATGGCGCTCACTGTACAAAAAATAGTTTAAAAGAAGACGGGGATGCTTTTTTCAACTGCATGGAAATCATCGATATGTGCAACTACGCTAGGTTTGATAAATCATCATGAATGCTTTAACGGTTATGAATAGTTTAATGATTAAAAAATAAATAAATTTGTTCACCATAACGTGCACAGCAATTTTGCAACAATAATTTGTTTGTTGTCGCACTGCATTTAAAATGATCACATACGCCCATGTATTCTACTTCAGAGAAATTGTTGCGTTTACTGCGTTGCGTCTACTGCGTTGCGTCTACTGTACCAAGTGGTTAGGTACAGAACGACAGAAAGGTCTCTACGATCCAATTTTTGTGCAATGGTATGTTTTGTATTTAATTTAAGCCTTTAATTTAATTCTTCCTTAACCTTCCTTCCTTGTTAGCGTCCCTTGCAGCCTAACGGAAACAAGAGTTACCATAACCAATATTCTACTGTCAATTGGTATTCGATAGAAGAAGGGTGACTGACTCAAGCAGTTTATGAGCTATAAAATTACCCGCTATATCTTTGTGGCCAGGAACCCAATTAGATTCCAATAAAACTGCCTTAAAAGTCGATGAAGATAATGGCGGCATTTTCCATGTAGTAAAGGCCTAATGATTGTAACCGAAAAAATCTCTTGAAAAGATTGGCTTAAACCCCAGTTTAGACTTCTGCAACAAAACGAAATATGAACAAATATTTCTTCGGCGATTGCCTATCAGCAGACTGCTTCTTAAAAACTCTGAAAGTAAAATAAAATTGCCGTGCCCAAAAATCTGTCATTTGGAGTTACACAGTTCTTGCCAAAAGACTGTTGAGAGTAAGTCGCCAAAGAAAAGTTTTTTTCATATTTTATTGTGTTCGAGATTGACGCACGAACTAACCTCTAATAAGCCAGTACACTACCTACTAGACTGTGGCTACTTCTAATGAATCGATTACACATAACATAATTGGTCATGACAACCCTTAAGTCAGGATTACGACCTAGCTTCTGTCATCACGTATGTTGTGAGTTTTAATTTTATGCATAAGTGATGAATGAATTCATTGCTTTAGCAATATCAGCAGAGAAGGAGTTCTACAAGAGTGCGATGTAATTCATTTGCAGTATTTTAAATTAAAACTTTACTTACGTTTTAGTTTACAGCCTATCTCTACGGATATTCGCAAATGTTTTGACAAATTAACGACTAAGTGAAGTGGCTTGCGGAAGTGACTTAGTTTAGCCTGACTTTGTCAGTATATGGGATTGAGGATACTTTTTATATGATCCAATATTTATTCTACTATGCTTATGTGCAAATTTTCAAACGTGTATGCATAAATAAAAACAATTCAAAAATCACACATGCTTACCAAAGTAATGTTTTCAATCATTTTCATTCATTTTGTTTCAATTAAAATTGAAATATTTTTAAAAGTTTTTCTGTTTCTGTTTCTGTTTCAGTTACTGTTTGTTTTGTTTACTAACAAAATAAACAACAAAAAACTAAAACATAGAAAAATATCAACAAATTGACACTTTTATACTACAGGGATACACAAGTTTTTTTTTTTTGTGCAAATCATTCATTGTTGTGTTGAATTAGCCTGTACACCAAAAATTGTTAACGATTTTGTTTGCAAAAAAACTCGTTTCTAATTACGAAAAAAAGAAAACTTTTGTTTAAAAAAAAAGAAAAAAAAAAATAAAATAAAAATAAAACTATTGTTGTTGTTGTTGTTCTTGTTTTTTGGTTGTAACAAGTTCAACTAATAATCAAAGCCACTGGACAACTCAAAAATTTTAAAACAAAAAAAAAAAAAAATTAAAAACGAAAGAGAAACGAAATGAAAAAATAAAGTTAAAATCAACATGGCCGCATGTAAACTAAAAAAAAATAAAAACAAAAAAAAAAACAATAAAAAATAGACAGAATTTTTGTTTAATTATTTTTTCTATTCTTTCTCTTCTTCTTTTTTAGTTTTAAAATTTTTAAAAATAAAAATCATAAGCCAACCACTACAATGACGATTATGTGGACAGAAAAAAACAATAACAAAATTATTAAAACTAAAAATATTGTTGTTGTTGTTGTTTTTGTTATAGTTAGCTATTATTGTTCTAGTAATTTTTCATATTTAGCTCAAGGCCAAAAAAAGAACAAAAAAGAGCAGAAATAGAGAGAGAGAGAAAAACAAAGAGAAATCTGTTTATAAATTTAAAACATTTTACACAACAGCTGCAGGTCTGGGATTTGTTAACTCTTTCAAAAATAATTAAAAAACGTTCTACAAAAATCACAAACAAAATCACAGAGAGAGAGAGAGAGAGAGAGAAAACGATGAAACAAAAAGCATGAAAGTTTATGGTTATGGTCACCAAGCAAAAAAAAAAAAAAAAAAAAAAAGAAGATGAAGAGCAAAAAAGTTTAAAGCATAACAATTTTTTTTTGGCAATTGATTAAATTGAAATTAAACTTGATTTAAAACTCTCTTTTACCCGCTTTACATATAAGCAAAAGGGAATTGCAATTGCTTAAAAAAGAGAAAAATTAATTTTATTAACTGTCTCTATGGAAAAGTGAGGCCACGGTTCAAATCCTAGGGAAAAAATATTTCTTCGGCGACTATTCACTATTTTAGCAGTGCTAAGACAACACATCGATTATCCCTACCAGATTTTGAAGTAAGTCTCATTCCAATGTACTTTCTTTTATAGTTTTTAAATAGTTCATGGTCAAGCTAAGGCCATTCTAAAACCTTGGGCAATAAACCAAAATTCTGATATACTTAATGACTGCACGATATCTCAAACCGCTTGAAATTTTGATTTAACAACGTAGATATTTGATAAATCACTTTGTGACACTGATTTATATCTCCAAGGGAATGTTAACCAAGTATACACTACTGGATCCACATAACGCGAATCTGGAATTTTAGATTGCCTCCTACACTATGTAGTTACTATTCAGTCGCTCAGTTAGGTTTACGACCAAGTTTCTCAAACGATTGATTTTTGATTAACTTTTCATGGCAATGATGTTTGACTCTCAGAGTTTTTGCCAGAAATGTGCTAAGAGGAAGTCGCCTAAATAATATTTTTTTTATATTTCGTTTTGTCGGAGTTTGGAGTTTGAATGCTGGCCTTACGCGTAAATAGCCAACACACTACCTACTAGACTACAGCCCCGGTTAGCCAAACGTTGCGGAACGTAATGAAAGGTATGTTCGCGTTTTGATACAGAGAGCGACAGATTACCGAACCGTAATGCAATATCTTTAAGCATTTACAATACTTTTCATATGCCAAAAACGAATTCATGTTCCATGTACGTTTGGCTAAGCAGGCCTTACTGTGACTATACTCATATACATAGTAAAAGTAATGCGGCCATTAGAATTCTAGAAAGGGCGATTTTATCTATAACCCCTCTGGAGATTATATGGTATTCATAAAATTTTCTTCTTGTTCCTGGGTTTTCGTATTTTTGTGGGGTGATTGGTGTGCTGTAGCAGGTCCTAGGATAATAGGACTTATCGTTACCTAGAAACAACGCCATTCGAGTATGTGCTGCAGTGGTGGGGAACCTTGCTAATCATTGACTTTCACCTTCTTTCCCATTAAGAGGCGGCACTGCCTCATCCTCCAGTGATGTTATTCTTTTTCCATCTCCATTGGATGAAGGGGCGGGCTTCTTATACGCCTATCATCGAACAAAAAATCCATTTAATATATGAATTGATGTCCAATCGTGTTCAACTTAATTTATATTCGGCATTATCCTTCCGTCCTCTCTTTTTCATGGGAAAACAAACTACTCTTCAAGTGTTTTATGACTCTCATAAGTTTTAAAATAACAAAAAAGGAAGCTCAAGTAATACTATTATTGTTGTTGCTGTGAACCTTAATAATTTAACAATTTAAATATTTATTTATTCATTAAAACAAAAACAAAAAACAAAAAATATTTCAACAAATTTATTTAGTAAATTAAGTTAAAAATATTTGAATGAATTTTAAATATTTTTATTACACTTTGAGAATAAAAAAACAAACATTCGAGAACATTTAAGAAAAAATAAAAAAATTGTGAGAGAATCTGAGTATACTTGGTTATTATTAAATAATTACACGTACTTCTAAATGCATTAAATGAAAAAGCATTTAAAATATTTACAATCGTTTTTTTTCTTCTCTATTGCACCCTACACTTAGCAATATGGTAGGGGTATGTTAGGTATTCAGTTGATTCAGTTAGTTGAGGTTACAACCTTTAGTCAGGATTGCAACCTAGATTTTCATGCCACTGTGTGTGTGTTAATTTTTTTTATACAGAAGTGTCGGGGACCTACAGATTAAAAACGATTCCGAACGACAGATTTCGGAGAAACTTTTCATGGCAATTTCTTATTTACTTTTAAAGTATTTGCTAGAAATCTGCTGAGAGGAAGTCGCCTCGGAAATATTTTTCAGATTTCATTTTGCTGTAGATATCTCCAGCTGGAGTTTGGAACCGTGTCCTACAATCTAATAAGCCAACACTTTATCTACTAGCCTACAGCGACTACTACTCCTATGTATTGAGAGTGAAGCGGCCATTAGATCCCTAGAAAGTGTGTACAACACTTTATTAAGATTTACCAAAAAACCAAGAGTCTCTAGTGGAGGTAATATTGCATTAGATGGCTACCTTTATTTGGATTCTTGGCAAGGGGGCAGTGAAGATAACAACAAAGCTGATGCACTACTATAAACACGGCAGCAACAAAAAATGCAAATAAAATTATACGCTAGCTTGGCATTCTTCTAAAGAGGCTGCAACAACTGAATATTCAATTGAATTTACTCGTGAGAAAAAATGTCCACCGCAACTTCACTGAATGGAGGACATTCGAAATGTTCAAATTTCTGTGACTCTGGCTCTTTATTCAGGCTGAATATGTTTGATGGGATGAGTAATGTCGGCCGAGTTATGTCAGACCGAATTTTTTTGATGGGATAGGTTATGTCGACTCAGTTATGTCAGGTTAAATTTGTTTGATGGAATAGGTTATGTCGACTCAGTTATGTCAGGTTAAATTTGTTTGATGGAATAGGTTATGTTGACTGAGTTATGTCAGGCTAAATTTGTTTGATGACATGGATTATGTTGGCAGTATGTGGCCAGTTCGCATGCATTTGCTACTTAAGAAAATCGCACAAGAAAAAGTCTAACGAAGTTAAATCGCCTAAACTCGATAATCATTTCACGTACCTCCGCTTGAGCTGGCCATGCTCTCACATTACTCGTCAAAATATCCAATAAACGGTGAACTGCATGACACGTAGCTTCATTCTGATGAAAGTACAAGTCGTTGGTATATCAATTCAGGACAAAAGAACTTGCGATTCATCGCCTTATAGTACTCACAGTTGACAGTGATGACCTAGCCAACTTCGTTCTCAAAGAAATATGAATCGATGACGTCGCCTGTGCAAAATCCCTATCAAATCACGACTTTTTCGATATGCATATGCCACGCAGCTCCAGCCTGTTGAAACTACATATCTTAGGTGTCCAGACCATTCAATTCGGGGCAAAATAAGTTACGAACCATGGCCGTATAGAGCTCACAGTTGACAGTGAGTGCCTGGACAACGTCATTCTTAAAAAAAATGTTAATCGATGACCTCGTTAGTCTAGAAACCACATCAAATAGTGACTTTTTGGGTGTGCATATGTCACGCAGCTCCAAACTTTTGAAACCACATGTTTTAGGTGTCCAGACCATTCAATTCAGGCCAAAAAAAGTTGCGAATCATTGGCCTATAGTGCTCACAGTTAAGAGTGTCTGGCCAACTTTGTTCTCAAAGAAATATGAACCAATGATGTCACTTGTCCAAAATCCGCATCAAACATTGGGTTTTTTGGTATGAACCGGATGCTCTAGGATCTCTTGTGGATTGATATCGTCCCAAGTTCGACAATTTTGCTTGTTCATGTACCCATTCACCCAGAAACAGGCCTCATCATTGAAGCTGCTTCCTCGATGTAAATAAGCCTCCGAACAGAACCCACATTTTTATAAAAAACATTTTAAATTTGAACGGTTTATTGAATGCTACATCCGGGCATGATGGTTTGATAAAACAAACTGAATAAATGACAACTAATTTGACAGATTTAGCTTCAACAAGATGGCCGTTATCAACTGTCAAAGTTCGGAAGTCTCTGTTAAAAGTATTTAGCTTTACTGGATATAAATTTCATTTTAACTTGTATTATAAGGCATCAGATATAGTCCTGGATGTCTGATTATAATTTTTAAATATTTTTTTTTTATTTGTTTCTTTATTTTTTAGTTTATAATGTTTGTAAATGATTTTTAATTTTTGCATTTAGAATTTTTTATTACACTTAAAAAAATTAAAAAAGAAAAAAATAAAAAAAAAAAAATTAAACATTTATGCACAGCGTTTATTATCAAGAGAAATATGGAAAAATTATTCCAATATACACACACATCTATACGTACATATTTGTTTATAAACAAATAACACATATGCACACACACACACACACACATGTATGTATATTTGTATACAAAACAATTATCAACGATTGTTTATTATTTATGTATGTATACTCTTGTATTCTTGTATCCCAGTACACCGTATATGGTAGTCATGCATTTACACTCCTATCGGACCATCTATAGACCCAGAGAGACAACATTATGCGCAGGCATGTATGTATGTATGTGTTATATTGTACCATATGTTGGTAGTTATCCTTATGACTTTTATATAAATACGAGGGTCATTTATAAAGGCCACCAGAACAAAACGATTACATTGAATTTGTAAAAATGGGGAGCAAATTTTGTAATCATTGTTGGGATGTGATATTGCTCCTGAATAAATCCGAAGTTAGTTGGCTCAAATACAGTTGAAGACAAAAAATTTTTTCATCAAATATTCATAAATTTTTAAAAGTCAAGACGCTTCCTTTATTCTAGAAATATTTCATTCAAAACATTTGCAAAGAACAACAATGAAAGCATTGTTCCATCACTACACCCAATACAATACAATATCTTTCGTTGCGTTTAAGCAATAATAAATGGCAACCCTATAATTCTAGAATATGTATGGATTTTCTTCAACATAAATGAAAACATTGTTCCATCACTACGTCCAATACAATACAATATCTTTCGTTGCGTTTAAGCAATAATAAATGGCAACCCTATATTCTAGAATATGTATGGACTTTCTCCAAAATCAATTAAAACATTGTTCTATCCCTGCGTCCAATACAATACAATACAGTACAGTAGAATAAGCACCTTTTAGCAGATCTTTTGTCACTACATAAGCACCTTTTATCAGGTCTTATATCACTCCACAGTGGACTTGTTTATTTTGGGGACTTTCTCGAACATCAATGAAAGCATTGTTCCATTACTACACCCAATACAATACAATACAATATCTTTCGTTGCTTTTAAGTAATAATAAATGGCAACCCTATCATCCTAGAATATGCTACAGTAAAATAAACACCTTTTAGCAGATCTTTTGTCACTGCACAGTAAACTTGTTCATAATGGGACTTTTCTCAAAATCCATGGCAGTATTATTGCAACACTAAGCCCAATACAGCAATACAATATCTTTTCGCTGTAACTAGCAATGGTAAAAGGTAACCCTATCATTCTAGAATATGCTACAGTAGAATAAGCCCTTTTTAGCAAATCTTTTATCACTGTACACCAGACTTGTTTATAATGGGGATCTTCTCGAACACTTTGAGGATGCGTGTGAACCATCAGAACACATTCTGGAAGGCTGTGAGGCATTATTGCATTCCAGAAGGAAATATCTGAAAGCATATCGGGTCCTATGCAGAGAATTGTCATTGTTGACACTGCAACACTGTGGAACATGCTGAAGTCTGTCAAGGCAATAGACTTGAAGGAGATATACTAAGGATACCTTATAAATCTTGAGGGAAGTGCGATAGAAGGTATGATCGCATATGTGTTGCTTCACTTTATGATATTAATAAAGCTGAGAGGAGGCATTATAGTGATTTACTATTAAGATTGAGGGCAGTAAGTTAGAGCGAAATATGGCAACTCTTTATGACCTTAATATGCTCACTATTGCGATACTAAAATCAATGAATTAAAGTTAAAAAACGGTTCATGGCGCTACTCATTCATTCGATTTAATGTTCTGGGACTGTTTTCTATTGTGAAAATGCCTCGGATGTATACATTTTAACAACAATAAAGAATTCAGGGCTGCAATTGAGGGCTTCTTTAAGAAACTAGGCAGATTCGTACTTTGTTTGTACGAATAAAACGAATTATAGGGTATCGATGCTATTAAATGAATACCACGTTGTGTCGCCGTGGTCTAAAGCATTATATCTAGGGTTATTTAGACGTGAGGCCATGGTTTCAACCCCAGGTCAGACATGCGACCGATGTATGAAACAGGGACTTCCTCTCAGCGGATTTCTGGTAAAAACTCTGAAAGTAAATAAAAAATTGTAAGCTGTAGGTCCCGCTACTGATGTATAACACTAACATACACAACATAAGTGGTGTTAGAAACTAGGTAGTAATCCTGACTAAAGGGTTGTAGTGGCTATGTATGTATGCATGTATGTTGAAGAACAAAGGGCAGGCTTGTGTGTATTTTTTTTTGTTTTATCCCGACCCTCGTAGTTATTTATTTGTATGAATAATTTAACAAAAAAAACGAAATATTTTTTTATATGCTCTAGTAAAATATTCATTTTAATAGCTTGTTATTGTTGTTGGTATTATTTTTTAAAATCATACATAAACCAAGAGAAAAACAATAACAAAATAAATAAATAAAATCCCATAAAAAAATTATTATTGCACAAATGAATTGATAAAATGAAGATGATAAAACATTATTTAAACAAGAATGCAAGCAACAAGCATTTAAAAAAATTTGAATCAAAAAAAAAAAAAAAAATTGAAAAAAAAGAAGCAGTAAAAGAGGGAGAGGTGTTGGTTGTAAAAACAAACAATTAGGCAAAATTTTTCTTTTGATCTTTAATTAATAAAGATTTCCAAGCTTTTAAAAGTTGCTGTAGTTTTGTAAATAGTTTATTGGCTTAGTGTAGACGAGAACCCAAGTTGAACCCCTAACTTATACATTTTGAATATAAAAAAATAATTAAAAAAAAAAAAATATTAATTCTGTTAAAAACTCTTAAGAGTAAAACAAATTGCCATGAAATGTCTCCGA
>QOCX01000305.1:32251-52066 GCA_005959815.1 Sarcophaga bullata | reverse complement strand
CTCAAAGTCGATATTATACTGTAGGCAATGCCAACCATAAATTAAATGAACACATGCAACATGTGTGGTATGAGAAGCCAGGTTGTAATCCTGACTAAAGAGATGTAATGTCCAATTAAGTAGGTAAGTAAGTAAGTATTTGAAATGTATCAATGGTATTTGTTGTTGTACATATTGATATCCTAGTTTGTTTATAAATTTTTCAAATTGATTTCTTATTAGAGTTAGAGTGAGAGTTCATAGCCTAAAGTTTTTGTGAAATTAGTTAAAACTCATGGGAAAGCTGATTTATGGCTACGAATAGCTGTAAAAGTAATACTGAGTTGTCTCTTAGGGTAACCTTATATTGCGTTTCGCTTGCTGCATGATGTATTATCTTCTGTCAAAGACCGATATTCTCCATAACATCCTTCGAACTTAATCTCGCTCCACCTCGAACCAACTAAAAATTCAATACGAAATAAAACCAATATAGTTGAACTGCCTTAATTTACAAAACCAAATACATAAAATGTGGTTGGCAAGTCGGATTACTTGAATATGAGAACGAATATTGGAGAAATAGAAACACTTTGGCAACGTATTTTCTGCTTCTGTTCAAAATCAATTGGGATTTCTATTTTAAATGAGGAGTGGAAAAATGTTTCTATTTTTCGAAACTTTTTGCAGGATAATACACACATCTATGCATTTACAGTAGCGTTAACCATATGCACATATATGTACACAAGTGTACCAATGTCTATATATATGTACGTATGTGAGTGGCAATATTTATGAATATTTGTTGAGTTTTTATTTTAAAAAAATATTCGACGATTATTTTCTTTCATTTCTTTTCCTATTTTTGTTACGAAACCATTTAAAATATCAGAAGCTTGGCAAGACAGGTTGTCGTTGCCAAATTCTATGCGGTAAAGTGTATGGAAAAGTGTATGGGAAAAAAATATTTCAATTTAATTAAAATCTTTTGCTAAGTAAATAAAATCGAAAACGACTATTGAGAGAGAAAGAAATGGAAATTGAAAAAAAAAATTCATATTGCATGGGTGTGTTTGAAAAAGGTTTGAAAAACTGAAAACCCCCTTTTTATATTGTTTGAAATATGAGCTCGTAGATTGCAAAAAAAAAAAAAAAAATAAAAATTAATTTGTGTTTAATTTTACTTAAATCTTCTATTAATCACACAACTTTTGTGTGTCACTGCACACAATTGATTCTAACAACAACAATTGCTTTATTTGGTATTCCTTTGTTTATGGCCTTTGCGATAAACAATAACAATTACGACACAATTGTTCTGTAGATCATTGTAACGGAGATCTTCAAACCATGATTGGTTTACTTCACACGCAAAACACAAGACTGACTGAACTTCTACTCCGACTTTGCATGCTTTGACTTGGTTTTTATATAGCGATGTAAGCAGTCTGATGAATGTTCTCGTAGGCGAAGGTTCTAGTCTTTGCCTTCACGAGATTTCTATGAATGTTAACAACATGCTTACTTGGTTGTTGTTAGTGTAGGTTGTTTACGTTTGTCTCTGCTGTTGGTGTTGTTTGTTGCTTACTTGCTTATTCCTTTCTTTCGTTATACTGATGTTGTTGTTTTAGTTTCGTTAATGAAGTAAACAAGTCCATTGTTTTGTTTTTGTAGCTTTTTTTTTAACATTTTAATGTTAAACGATCTTACACCATTTCCATTTTCGTAACAATATTTATTACGATCCATTGCATATACGAATCTTATTCGGATTTAGGCAATGTTTTTGCCTGAAGTCAATTTTATTTCTCTCTAATCGACAATCGAATAGATGAAAAGGGGTAGAGTTCTATATGAAGTTCCAGGACTACACTAAGAGCATCTATTTCTATACGAGTTATAACCTAGGACACGTTTTTTTTGTACACAAATTTTTAAAAATCGGGTTTTTGCCTTAAAACTGATTTTTCTTAGAATTTTCTTGAGACCAACCACTCAGGATATATAGTTTATAGAAGAAACGGAAGGGGGAAGGGGGGGGGGGTTGTAAGCAACAATTTCTTTTTAGTGGCCAGGCTTTTTAGTATAATTTTCATTTCTTTTTTTTGGACTGTAAGTAATCACATGTAATGTAAGACAAAAAGTCAGACAATCACAAACATCTAAAGTCTCTGGTGGTTCGGAACACTATCAACTAAGCCCTCGGAGCGCCTTGGCTTTAGCAACAAATATACGCTGTAATGATTTTTGCTTTTCTGAACGAAAGGCTTCTCTTTCTCTTTTTGTGTTTTGCTAGCCTCATACTTGCTTACTTAATTGGCAATGACAACCTTTTAGCTAGTATTACAATTTAGTTTCTTACACTACCCTCATGTTGTGTGTGTTAATTTTATCGATGAATGGCAGAATCTACAATAAAGTCAACTCCGAACGATAGATCTTTGAGAAACCTTTCAAGACAATTTTATTTACTTTTAGAGTTTCTGCCGGAAGACTGTTGACAGGAAGTCACTGAAAGCAATATTTTCTTTTTCTTCTTCAAATTTCGTTTTGTCCATTATGTCTGAGCTAGGGTTTGATTCAAGAGCCAACATACTAAGAAGCCAACATACTATTCATCTTAATAATCATATACGTTATAACTCTTGAGCGTTTCCTGACTAACTGTGGCTTAAGAAACCATGGACGACAATCGATTTAAAGAAGTGGTCCTGTTCACTGTACGAATTACTCATTCTACATTGTTGTTATAGAGTTTACTTAGGTAAATAAGCAGACAAATTCAGAATAACTTTATAAAACAGACCATAAATGTCGCACAAAATTTTTTTTCACATAAATTTTCTTCATACTCTTAATCAGAATATCAATCAGGACTAGAGTTTCAAATCGTTTTCATAATTCATTTTTGTTCTTAAATTTCTTTTGAATTTAATTTAAAAATTCTTTTTAATTCTCAAATCTAAATACCATTATGAAACAATATATTTTTTCTATTTTAATTACAATTTCATTCATAAAATTCCTCATAAATTTCTTCTTCTATGATTTTCATAGTCATCTTCTATTCATGCTCATACTCATTCTTATGAAAAAATTCTATTGAAAATGCTATTTGCCAGCAGTTGCTGCTGCTGCTATTGCTGCTGCTGCTGCTGCTGTTGCAATTAAAATCAATTAAAAGAATAATATTTTCTCGATTATGTATGTGTGTGTGTGTGTGCGTGTGTATTGAAAATACCATCAATCATTTTCTCCTAATCTTTTAAATGCCAATATATCCTTATTTTGTGTGTGTGTGTGTGTGTATGTGTGTGATTAATATCAATTAATAGTAAAATTATCCTTGAGAAGGAATCATAATACTTCGTATGTATGTATGTATGTGTGTATGTACGTATGTACGTACAATATGGTTCTCATTTGAAGTGCATTACAATATTATGCTCTTTTATAAGGACTCACTCACAATGTCCACCACTTAACTAGAAGATTTGCAGTTATACACACACAATATTAAGAAAAATATTTATTGGGGGCTTTTCATAAGTAAAAAATATTTCCGAGAAGTTGCCAGAGTCTAGGGGGTAGTGTGTTGGCTTGTTAGTAGTCAGGCCACGGTTCAAACCCCAGGTCAAACATTTTCGATAAAACGAAGCATGACAAAAAATATTTCTTCGGCAACTTCCTCTCAACAGATTTCTGGCAAAAATTCTGTGCGCCTTCCAGACATTGATTCTATGGTCTCCTAAGGACACAAAACTAATCACGAAATATAAATCAAAAAATTTATGTGGCTATTAAAGCAGCGACGAGAGTCCTTGGTTCAAACTCCAACTCTGAAAAAAAGTATTTCTCTCAGCAGACTTCTAAACAAAATTGTCTGGTATTTCTTGAAGGTGTCTCAAAAATCTGCTATTCGAAGTCTACTCTGAACTGTAGATCCCACCACTCTTGAATAAAATTAACATACACTGCATAAGTGGTGTGAGAAACTAGGTTGTAATCCTAGCTAATGAGTTGCAATGCTAAATTAAGTAGGAGTATACGAAAATTAGCACTTTCGGGGAAAAGATTTTTTTAGGTTAGGAAATCTCAAGAAGCCTTATGAATTAATCCTGAGATTGCTTTCTTCCGCTCATTAGTCGTTCGGGCAAAACGCTCTGAGTGTAATAAAATTGCCATCAAAAGTTTCTCAAAAATCTATCGTTCGAAATCGATAAAATTTACAAAGCATAACGTGGGTGATGTGAGAAGCTGAGTTCTATCCTTTCTGTAACCAATTCTGAGATTGGCTTTCTTTCGACTACTTCCGCTCATTAGTCTTTCGGGCAAAAACACTCTGAGTGTAAATAAAATTGCCACGAAATTGATGTCGATATAGAAATCAAACACAACATGGGTCGTGTGAGAAGCTGGGTTGTTGTCCTGGCTAAAGTTTGTATTCACCAAATAAGTAAGCAATGAGAACCTGTTCCTGTGCATATTGAATCCATGTAAACTACGTTTATATTAAAAGAAGGTGGCTCAGGTATGTGACTTATTTAGGGGCGTTATTATTTGATGGATTATGTGATTGTCAACTTGTTTATCAACTGTCCGCTATACATATCCAATAGATTCCATCAATTTTAATTAAGATTTCCGCAAGTTTATGCTTTTAAAAGAGGGTTTTTAAAACAGGGTTTTTGAAAAAGTGGTTTTTAAAAGAGGTTTTTAAGAGAGGGTTTTTAAAGGAGGGTTTTTAAAATAGGGTTTTTAAAGGAGGGGTTTTAAAAGATGGTTTTTAAAAGAAGTTTTTTAAGAGAGGGTTTTTACAAGTGGGATTTTAAAAGAGTTTTTTTTAAAGTGGTTTTAAAAAAGGTTTTTAAAAGAGAATTTTTAAAAGAAGTTATTTTAAAAGAGTGTTTTATAAGGAGGGTTTTTAAAACAGGGTTTTTAAAGTGGTTTTAAAAAAAGATTTTTAAAAAAAAATTTTAAAAGAGGGGTTTTTAAAAGAGGGGTTTTTAAAAGAGGAGTTTTGAAAGAGGGTTTATAAAAGAGGGTTTTTAACAGAGGGCATCCGGGATGTTGTTCTTGAAGGCCTAAGAATGTGAAAAAGACTGAGAATGCAATAGAAGGGCAGTCAGATGGTGCCTGAACTCGTAAGAAAACATTCGGGACCCATTAAGAAAACGCATATATTTTTTAAGGGGAACATGTGCTTAAAGCAAACTAAACTAGAACCACAGAAAGCGGAACCGTACAGCATAACCTGCCTATCAATGGCATTCGAAGTGTGGTTATGAAGGCCTAAGAGTGTAAGAATAGCTGAGAAAATAATGGAAGAGAAGTTAAATGTCTGTCAAATGTACAAATAGTGCATTTTCTACGTAAACATTGTAATTACACAATGAAGTTCCTTTCCCATAAAGTTTTGATGGACTTAAACTTTTCAGTGATAATAGTTTTAAAGAGAGTCTAAAATTAAAAATTGTTTTGAAACATTTTTTAAGTGCTTAGAAATATAAACTCTAAACTCTGGCATGCATACATACATACATGATATATTAGTCATTACAACCCTGTAGTCAGGATTACAACCTAGCTTCTCACATCACTTATCCTAAGTATGATAATTGTATACATTAGAGGCGCGGCCCACACGTAACGACAGATTTTTGAGAAACTTTTCATGATCATTTTGTTAATTAACAGAGTTTTCCAAGGAACCTGCTGAGGGGAAATCGCCGAAGAAATATTTTTAAAAATTTCGATTTTGTTGAAGATGTCTGACCTGGGGTTTAAATCGAGGCCTTACTTATTAGACGTGAGGGAACCACACTATCTCCTAGACTATGGTACAAAAACTCTCGAATATTTCTCAT
Organism: Sarcophaga bullata; assembly: GCA_005959815.1. Classification (NCBI taxonomy): domain Eukaryota; kingdom Metazoa; phylum Arthropoda; class Insecta; order Diptera; family Sarcophagidae; genus Sarcophaga; species Sarcophaga bullata. The sequence continues at coordinate 46,217 of QOCX01000305.1, read as the reverse complement.
AAATTTCATTTCAAATGACCCCTGTGATAAGTTATAAAATGACCCATATGTTTGGTATGTCTCTCCTTTATTGTGTCTAAGGATTGCAGAGTTTATGAACCCAAAAAGGTTTATATTTATGAGTCCATATGTTCTATCGTGATTTATATTTTTTATACCATTAACTGGCAATTCTATTTCTGCCTTAAGGGATACATTTATTTGAATATAATTGTACAAATGAAATCTAAAACATCTCTAGCCATTCTCTTACATTCTCTCTCTCTATCTCTCTCCCTCTCTTTCTCTCTCTCTCTTTCACTTTCCCTTGTCCGTATTATAATAAGTATGGCATACACATCGAAGCAATCATATCCAATGAGTAGGTTTACCTTTAGAATAGTTTGCCATACACAGGCAAATGCGACATTTCCAACAACAACAATAACAACAATAACCAGACCATAACCATTGCTAAGCTAAAGTCCAAGAAATGCTTGAATAACCGAGTAGTAGTAGGAGAAAAAGAAAATAGATTTCTGGGCCAGAACTATAGGAATTTATTTCGATTTGTAAATGTCCTAGAAAATGCCAGCATTACTGTTGGCTGTGTATGTATGTCCTTTTGTGTGTTTGTGTGTGTGTGTGTGTATGCCTGGACATCAGTAGATTTTTGTTTTAGTATTTGTTTTAAATATGGCTGAAGGATTTCATATCTATTATATCTGCCTGGTATTTCTTGAAGGTAGCTATTCCATGAAGCAGCAGTGATAGGAAATTATTGTTAAGAGCGTGGTAAGAGATTTTTCTCTCTGAATGACCTTAACGACCAGCCAATTAACCTCATATTGAATTTGTTTAAAAATTATTTCATATTTAAAGCCATCAATAGCAACACAGGTTGCCAGATTATTCTCTTTTAATTTGAAATTGATTTTCCTCCTTCCGTATCCAAACAATTGAGAGCGCCACTGTTAATTTAAAAGGATATCAAACTGTAATTGCAGCATGACATTGATATGAATATTGTGAAAGTATAAGGATAAGTACCGAGAAGGAGATAGGGAGAGAGGTGGACCGAGAGAGATTTCTTCTTCCTAATAAGTGCTACAAGAGCAGTAGTACCATCACAAAATGGACATGAAATTCTGACTGCTAAAGGGGATAAAAAAAATTATTCACAATCAACATAAATATTAACCATATTCATGTAGCTTCAATAAAACACCAGGGATGGACATGCTAAGGCACCATAGATATACAAAATATGCTTGTAACATCCTCCTCTTGTATTGTGAAAAACATCAAGTGAGAGAGAAAAATAAGCTGGAAAGAGTTACTTTATTTAAGTTTGCATATCTTCTTTGTAGCATTTACTAGCTTAATTGATTATTACAACCCTTTAGTTAGGACTACAACCTATAGTCTGTCCGAACGACTGATTTTTGATAAAGGCTTTATGGAAGTTTTATTTACTCTCAGAGTTTTTGCCAGAAATCTGCGGAGAGGAAGTAGCTGAAGAAATATTTACTCGTATTTCGTTTTCCCCCAAAATGCTTTGATTATTGCAACACTTTAGTGCAGGCTTGCAACCTATTTTCTCACGCCGATCATGATGCATGTCTTAATTTTAATTAATGAGCACCAGGACTTACAGAAACTCATGGCAATTTTATTTACTCTCAGAGTTTTTTTGGCAGAAGATTGCTGAGAGGAAGTCTTCGAAGAAATATTCTTTCGGATTTCGTTTAGTTGGAGATGTCTGAGCTAGGTTTCGAACCACAGTATCACTCTACTAAGCCAACGCATTACCTACTAGATTATGGCGACTTTTTTGTAGTTTTTCCTCTTGGAAAATAGAAGAACTCAGTCAGGAGCTGTTACTCATCTGCTTAAATGTCGTGTTATTTTGTCTTGTTGCTAATTAGATATATAATATGGGCTCTAGGGGACAAGTTGCAGAATATACGCAACATCTATGGATTTTTATAAAATCACGAGGAAGATACCTGAGAGAGAAGATATTCACTGTGTCTGGATTGCATCTCATGGGGCTTAGCTCAGGCTACCACGGGGGTTATAACTGGAAGGCCTACCCTGTGTGGGCTTACTGCGATTGACCAATAAGCAGTCCCCGACCAAGAGTAGCAGATACAGAGGCGTGCGACAAAAGGTACAAGTGAATGAAGATGGTATCTGCCACATGACGAACTGATGCCGAAATTAACTAGGCGTCATCCCACAGAGGGCTCCCTTAGTGGAGGGAAAAATAGGAGAGTAAGGCCTCCGTGGTCTCTTCAGTTCCACCAAAGAGACTAGATAAGACGCCTTTGGTGAGAGTAGTAGGACCGAGCCTGGTAAGGTTCTAATTATGCTACACCGGTAAATTGATATGAATAGGTGACACAGACTGACGATGGCAGTATTCTGGAAGCTGACTAAAATGTCTGTCGGGCTAATACTGCCCTTGCCCACGCTCCGTTAAAATGATGGCAACTCTGTTGGTACTTTCCTGATTTGCCACTATTGAGTTGTTGTTGTAGGACCAGATGTGAAGCCCTAGTTTACGTCGACCTGGCTCTGAATAAGTATTTCCATGAGATTATGGGTCAAACCTAGCGTGGCCTCCCTGCGTAGGATAGATAACCACGCAGTCATTCGTAACAACTACAACAACAAATTAGGACAGCGGCTGGCAGTTGAAGCCCGTATCTGCGTATCAAACGGCTGATCTATCTGAGATGCACGTTACGCTTTTACATTGAATCATCACACCGCACTCTATCATGTTTCATACTAGAATCATGACAGTTGCAACCAAAAAAGGTTGCACACAACGTAACTTAAATTCATGGCTTCAATTTAAAAGAAAAAACCATGTGAACGATTTCTCTTTTTAGTTGTACTTAAAAACGACAAATGTGTGTGTGTGTGTGTGTGTGTATATGCATAGGATGCATTTATGGTTCCATCTCATAAAACGACATCATACACTTACAATGGACACACACACTAGCTCATACGTAGTATACACCTACAAGCATAGACTTACGGATATATTGCAATACTAAGCCATACAATCAAGAGATAAATTTTTGCATAATAGTATTGAGAGAACGAGAGAGAGAGAGGGCAAGAGAAACAAAGAGAGCAAAAGACCGACTTATCCTCAATGAATACAAGTACGTACAAGCAAATAAAGCAATTCGTGTATTCGTGTATGTGTGCATAGCATGGCATTGATACTTATAGTTAAATTCAAGCAACAACAACCACAACTGCATACAACTACAAACAACAACAACTATGGCATTGCCTGCACTCATACATGGTTAGCCATGTAGTATCATCATACAGTTGCTTTAAAATACAAGTGCATATCGTAAGCACAGTGGAGGCATACTATCAACAGAGCATACATATACAATTTTGTAGATGAGAGTGTATAAATAAATTTATAACGGTAAGCTGATCTACCTTACATCAATGCAATACGAGGATGGTTAGTAAAATTGTAAACGTATTAATTTCATTTGAATTTGTACGTATAGAAAGGGAAATGCTGTGTGTTTTTTTTTTATTAATTTTTGTCAACACCCTCGTATATAACCAGTGGTTACATACGTATGTAGATTGTATTCTTAAAAAGTGTATGCATAGTTACCGTTATTTGATGTCCTTTTATTGCCTCGTTATTTTTACGGCCAATAGTACTTACTGTTTGCCACTTAATTTAAGACTTTTTACATCTCATACATCCGGTTATGCATTCTTTTTTACAAAAAATTTTTAAGAGAGTATTCTGACATTTTTTTTTTCTTTTGCCATAATAATTGTTTTATATCTTGTTGAGATACTTTATGTTGTTGTTGTTGTTGTTGTTGTTGTTTATTAAATTCATTTTGAGTTAATGAAAGATTAAAGAACAGGAAGTTGGTTTAATGAAATGAATTTTTAAATTTAAAAAGAACACGATTTGATTGACCTTCCTCTCAATTGAAAACAGAATCCTCCTCGGGACTAGATTAGACAATACTACGAGGTGGACTCCAGACCTCCAAACTAGAGAGCGTTCCAGTACATCTTTAGAGACAAGTTGACTGCACTCGTTCTATAAAATTTCAGATTTGAACATCAAAACTGAAAACATAATCTGCCAAGGTCAAATGCTAGCGTTTTCTTGCTCTGAACTGGAGATGGAAGTCTTTAAACTACTTTTTCTCTGCAGGACTATCGTTAGATAATACTATGCCGTGGACTCTAGACCTCTAACGAGGGAGTTCCAGTATATCTTCAGTCATGTGTTGATTACACTCGCATAATTTCAGATTTAGTGCGACTCTGTTCAAATGTTTTTAAAATCCCGCAAACGATTACTGTTCTACGGTCATTTGTGCATAGTCTGTTAGAAGGCTGAAATATACCTCCACTGTACTGAAATTGTTGGCGTTCAAGTCGCCGTAGTCTAGTAGATAGAGTGTTGGCTTATGGGATGTAAGACCACGGTTCAAACCCTAGATAAGACATATCTAATAAAAAATATTTCTCTCGACGATTTCCTCTCAGCAGACTTCCAGGGAAAATTCTGAGAGTAAAAATAAAATCGCCATGATTCTAGCTTTCGATGAGAAGTTGAAATCTGCCATTGGGAAACGACATATATTGTCCACACTTGTTCCATACATTTTCAGATTTGAACTTCTCATCGAAAGCTAGAATGCCCTGCAATTATTTTCCCAAGGCCATGCAAGATTCGAACATCTGAGGGGAATCCTTGTTGGGCATGTAAGGGTTCCATCAGATCCAAATCTGTGCAGATATTTCTTGAAGCAACCATAATCATGGTTAGAAGGTCGCGGTATTTGGTCTTGTCCAAGAAATATGCACCTTCCCTTCAAACTATTCCTTCACCATGACAGCTATTTGCACATGGAAGTTCGTGATTATTTTCATTTCATATGCGCTGTTTATTCTGGAAGAATATTCTTATTCCCTCAGCATGGCAGTTATTTGCACATGAAAGTTCGTGATTCTTTGCTTTTTATAGGGCGCCGCATATTCTTGGGCCTCACCCATTTCATTCGCTCATTTACTTTCATCTTTTCCACTTTTTCCGCTGCTAATTATTAAGAAGGCCTCTGTCTTGCATGCAGAGGTCTTATAAAGCCATGCTATAACGTCTGTTCTAACGTCTGTTTTCTGTATCGTTCCTTCATCCTAGTTGCCGTCGTATTATAGGTATTGTATTGGCTTATTGGACAGCAGACCACAGTTCAAACCACATAAAAAATATTTTTTCAGCGACTTCTTTTCGGCAGATTTCTGGGGAGAACTCCGAAAGTAAAAATAAAATTGCCAATAAAAGTTTCTCAATAATCTGCAGTTCGGAGTCGAATTTAATCTGTAGGTCCGCGGCACTCATGTATAAAAATTAACACACACAACATAGTTGGTGTGAGAAGCTAGGTTGTAATACTGACTGAAAGGTTGTAATGACCAATTATGTACGTACTCCGTCGCACATAATATTCCACAACAGTGACGCAAGTACCGAATCCTTCAAGATACCCGTTGGCCCTACATATTCCTTCGTATCATTGTCTTTTCGCCAACAGCCATGTGTCTGGTAACACTTGCTAAAATTTTGTAAACTTTTGAGTTTTTTAGTTGATGTTTGACAGATGCTGATAGCAGAATGATGAAGTCAATTTAACGTGTTTATTATGCATTATGATGTCGCCGTAGTCTAGTAGATAGTGAGTTGGCTTATTAGATGTGAGAACACGGTTCAAATGGCAGGTCAAGCATATACAAAACGACTTAGGCGATCTCCTCTCAGCTCAGTTCTGGTAAAAACTCTGGGCGTAAATAAAAAATTGTCATGAAAAATTGTCATGAAAAATTGTCTCAAAAAAAAAAAAAAAAAAAAAAAAAAAATCTGTCGTTCGAAGTAGACTTAAACACTGTGGACCCGGCCAGTCATCTATGAGAAACCAGAGCGTAATCTTGAGTGATGGTTTGTAATGAACATTATATGTGTATGTAATAGGAGAAGCCTTGACGGGTGAACGGTTTATTAGTCCTCGCTAAAGATGTTCTTATGTTAGCTCTTGAAATCGCCAAAAAAATAAAGAAATTGATTGAAAGTATAGAAGAGGAGTGAAACATTTGCCGGAATTTTAAACAAATTCTTGTATTTTGGAACGGCTGCAGTCTTAAAAATTGAAATCTCTTTTGAAATCCCTTCCAGTATAAATTTTTTTGTATCAAACTTACTCTCTCCCAAAAAGCTGTGGTTTGCTGGAAGTCTGCCATTCTCTGTTGCTTGCGAGATAATCTTCAATCAAAAATAATTAAAACTATTTACCCAAGCAATTTAACACCTGTTACATTACATAGTTTTCTTTTCTTTTGTTTTCTTTTCTTTTCTTTCTTTTTAAATATTTTTAGCCTTTTGTCTTGTGTGTACTCGTATAAGCCTACGAAAGAAAATGTTTAAATATCCCTAAAAAAAAAAGAAAAAAACTTTCTTTAACAATTTCTTTATAACAGTAAAAAAAAAACGAAACTATACAACACTGACAAGAGTAACAGCATTAATAAGAAGGAATACATTAATATATCTTCCGTTTCCTGTTGCCGTTAGCGGTAAACATTTTTTTCCCCTCATTTTACTTTTTTTTTTATAGCGCAGTAAAGGCTGTTTGTGGTAACAAGGCGTATTAGGTTGACATGAAAGTATGCATTTTGTATGCCTAAAGATCTACTGAAATGGTACAACACTGGTCTTAATAGCTTCTGGTGTTATGTGATATGCTAAGCTGCTCTAGATGATATGGAGTAGTAGTAGCCCGCTTAAGCTGTACTCATAGTCAGTGATATGTATTCCTTACAGTCTCTATTTAATTTAAAGTTCACCTTTTAATTTTTAGTTTCGGTCGTCGGAAACTGTGGTAAACTCAGCAGTTCCATCAAAGATTGTTAACTGGGACTCGTAAGGGGCCATATAGCATCTGGAACACATTAAGGCGTCTGTTCGGTCGTCGGAAACTGTGGTAAACTCACCAGGCGCAACATAAGATTATAACTGGAACTCGTAAGACATTGTAGCATCTGGAACACATTAAGATGGTCGTTTCGGTCGTCGGAAACTGTGGTAAACTCACCAGGCTCAGCATAAGATTATTAACTGGGTCTCGTAAGGGAAGACATTAAGGCGTTTGATTCGGTCGTCGTAAACGGTGGTAGACTTACCACACCCAACATACGATTGTTAACTGGATCTCATAAGGGACATTGTAGCATCTGGAACACATTAAGACGGCCATTTCAGTCATCGCAAATGGTAGTAGATTCACCAGGCCCAAATAAGGTTCTTAAGTGATCTTGTAAGTTATGTTGCAAGCATCTGGAACACATTGAAGTGGTCGCTTCGGTCGTCAGAAACGGTTGGTAGACTCACCACACCCAACAGACGATTATTAACTGGGTCTCATAGAGACATTGTTAGCATCTGGAACACATTGAGGAGTCTGTTTCGGTCATCGGAAATGGTGGTAAATTCACCAGGCCCAACATAAGGTTGTTAACTGGCTCTTGTAAAGGACATTGTAGCGTCCTGAATGCTTTGAGACGAAATTTAAAAAAAAATATTCTTCTTTGATTCGATATTCAAGCATCAAATAAGTGTAGTCAACACAAAGAATAAATGCCGTTATGACAATAGAAGTCACTACAGTCTAGAAGGTAGTGTCTTGGCTTACTATATCAGAGTATGTGGTTCAAAACCCAGCTCAGACATCTCAAACTAAATAAAATATAGAAAAATTCTTTCTATTCGGCTACTTCCCCTCAGCAGTTTTCTAACAAAAGCTCTGGGAGTCTGGTTTTACGTGGGTACCTGTCCCCATGGAACTAATCCCACGGTGCTCTTCGCACAGGGTAAAATACAATGCGTCTATCAACGCTCACAATTGTAACAGACTGCTGCACCTGAGTACCAATTCGAAGCCATGTATTTGGACATGACTTTCTCCTTGGTTACTTAATTTGGAACATAAAATGAATAATACACCTACCCGCCCCCCTTACCCTAAAACTCTTTCCGACCTTTGGGGCACGGCACCCGGTTAAGTATGTAACTCCACACCGACCCTACTAACTAGACTCTTCCGCGATTTGGGTCGCTCTGGGAGTCAATCGAATTACCAAAAAAAAAAAAATTCCCAAAAAATCTGTCGCTCGCAGTCGACATTAAACTTTAAGTCCTGCCTACTTTCTTAATTGGCCGTTAAAAACCCGATTAACGGATTTCGACCTGCCTTAACACATACTTCCACATGCCTCTGCTTTTTGCGCGCCTACGCCAGTTCGTATACCAATTGATGACATGGCGTCCAAATACATCAAATCAAATACACGTCTTCCAGATGCCTTAACGCATCCTGCCTCTGCTTCTTGCGCGACTACGCCAGTTGGTCACACCAAATTGATGACAAGGCTTCCTGGATTTGGTTCTTCCAATGCAAATAACATCGTTCCTCTTCGCCGATTTTCACAGATTCCCGCATCAAATACATGTCTTCCAGATGCCTTAACACATCCTTCCAGACACTTCTGCTTCTTGCTGCGCCTACGCCATTTGGTCACACCAATTGATGACAGAGCTTCCTCGATTTGGTTCTTTCAATGCAAACAAGATCGTACTCTTCGCCGACTTCCACAGATCCCCGCATCGAATACGCGTCTCGCTGGAACATCCTCCTTCGAACTACATTGCCGAGTCAGCACAGCCGCTGGTTGTTAATGTGCTCTACAACGTCCATAACGTTGAGGAGCTCATACTGCTCATCACTGTTGCATCGGATGCGGAAATCATCGCCAAATCGCTTTGAACCGAAGATCTTACGCAGGACTTTTCTCTTGAATACTCGCAAGGCAGCTGCATCAGTGCTTAATAGGTCCTGCCGCTCATGTATAAAAATTAACAAACATAACATTAGTGGTGAAAGAAACCAGGTTGGAATCCTGACTAAAGTTTGACATACAAGATATAAAATCTCTTCACAAACATAGCGCACTCTTTAGTTAGCCTTTACCTAGTTAATCTTTTCCTATTGTTTTCTTATCCTTAGTAAGTCAAGTTATTCTTGTTATTTTTACAATTCTTCGTGAACTTATTTTCCCATCTCTTCCTAGGAAAGGATAACAAGTCTTCAACATTTTACACGCATTGCACGAGGGGCCAAGCAAAAAAAAAAATAAAAGTTTTGCGGTGTATTATTTTTTTTAAAAACATGAAGAAGAAGAGGAAAAAACATGTTTCTTAAGAAATTCTCGCAAACATGAACGAGTTTTTTTCTCTCTCTCTCTCTCAGCTATTTGCACATGAAAGTCGTGATTATTTCATTTCATATGGCGCTGTTTATTCTGGAAGAAATATTCTATTCCCTCAGCATGGCAGCTTTTTGCACATGAAAGTTCGTGGATTCTTTGCTTTTATAGGCGCCGCATATTCTTGGGCCTCACCATTTCATTCGCTCATTTACTTTCATCTTTTCCACTTTTTCCGCTTGCTAAATTATTAAGAAGCCCCTGTCTTGCATGCAGAGTTTATAAGCATGCTATAACGTCTTGTTCTTAACGTGTTTTCTGTTATCGTTCCTTCATCCTAGTTGCCGTCGTATTATAGGTATTGTATTGGCTTATTGGACAGCAGACCACAGTTCAAACCACAAAAAAATATTTTTCAGCGACTTCTTTTCGGCAGATTTCTGGGTGAGAACTCCGAAAGTAAAAATAAAATTGCAATAAAAGTTTCTCAATAATCTGCAGTTCGGAGTCGAATTTAATCGTAGGTCCGCGGCAACTCATGTATTAAAATTAACACACACAACAAGTTGGTGTGGAGAAGCTAGGTTGTAATACTGACTGAAAGGTTGGTAATTACCAATTATGTACGTACTCCGTCGCACATTAATATTCCACAACAGTGACGCAAAGTACCGAATCCTTCAAGAATACCCGTCTGGCCCTACATATTCCTCGTATCATTTGTCTTTTGCCAACAGCCATGTGTCTGGTAACACTGCTAAAATTTTGTAAACTTTTGATTTTTTAGTTGATGTTGACAGATGTGATTAGCAGAATTGATTGAAGTCAATTTAACGTGTTATTATGACATTATGATGTCGGGCCGTAGTCTTAGGTTAGAAGTGAGTTGGTTATAGATGTGAGAACACGGTTCAAATGGCAGGTCAAGCATATAACAAAACGCTTAGGCCGATCTCCTCTCAGCTTCAGTCTGTAAAAACTCGGGGCGTAAATAAAAAATTGTCATGAAAAATGTCCATGAAAAATTGTCTCAAAAAAAAAAAAAAAAAAAAAAAAAAAACTGTCGTTCGAAGTAGACTTAAACACTGTGGGACCCCACGGCCAGTCATCTTGAGAAACCAGTAGGCCGTAATCTTGAAGTGATGTTTGTTTGTAATGAACATTATATGTGTATTAATAGGAGAAGCCTTGACGGGGAACGGTTATTAAGTCCTCGCTAAAGATGTTCTTATGTAGCTTCTGAAATCGCCAAAAAAAAAAAGAAACTTGATTGAAAGTATAGAAGAGGAGTGAAACATTTGGCCGGAATTTTAAACAAATTCTTTATTTTTGGAACGGCTGCAGTCTTAAAAATTGAAAATCTCTTTGATAATCCCTTCCAGTATAATTTTTGTATCAAACTTACTCTCGTCCCAAAAAAGCTGTTGGTTTTGCTGAAGGCTGCCATTCTCTGTTGCTTCGAAGATAATCTTCAATCAAAAATATATTAAAACTATTTACCAAGCAATTTAACACCTGTTACATTACATAGTGTTCTTTTCTTTTGTTTCTTTTCTTTTCTTTCTTTTAAATTATTTTTAGCTTTTGTCTTGTGTGTACTCGTATAACCTACGAAAGAAAATGTTTAATATCCTAAAATAAAAAAGGAAAAAAAAACTTTCTTTAACATTCTTTTATAACAGTAAAAAAAAAAACGAAACTATACAACACTGCACCAAGAGTAACAGCAATTAATAAGAAGAATACATTAATTATCCTTTCGTTTCCCTGTTGCCGTTAGCGGTAAAACATTTTTTTCCCCTCATTTTACTTTTTTTTTATACGCGGCAGGTAAAGGCTGTTTGGTACAAGGCGTGATTTAGGTTGCATTGAAAAGTATGCATTTTGTATGCCTAAGAAATCTACTGAAATGTTGTACCAACACTGGTCTTAATACTTCTGGTGTATGGTATATGCTAAGCTGCTCTAGATGAATATGGAGTAGTTAGTAGCCCGCTTAAGCTGTACTCATAGTCACGTGATATGTATTCCTTACAGTCTCTATCTTAATTTAAAATGGTTCACCTTTTAATTTTAGTTTCTGGTCGTCGGAACTGGTGGTAAAACTCAGCAGTTCCATCATAAGATTGTTAACGTGGGACTCGTAAGGGACATATAGCCATCTGAACCATTAAGGGTCTGTTTCGGTCGTCGGAAACTGTGGTAAAGCTCACCAGGGCGCAACATAAGATTAATTAACTGGAACTCGTAAAGGGACATTGTAGCATCTGGAACCATTAAGATGTCGTTTCGGTCCGTCGAAACTGTGGTAAACTCAACCAGGCTCCAAGCATAAGATTATTAATGGGTCTCGTAAAGGGAAGACATTAAGGGGGTTTGATTCGGTCGTGCGTAAACGGTGGTAACTTACCACACCCCAATACGATTGGTTAACGTGGACTCATAAGGACATTGTAGCATCCTGGAACACCATAAGACGGCCATTCAGTCATCGGCCAAATGGTATGTAAGATTCAACCAGCCCAACATAAGGTTCTTAAGTGAGTCTTGTAAGTTATGTTGCAGCATCTGGAACACATTGAAGTGGTCGCTCGGTCGTCAGAACGGTTGGTAAGACTCACCACACCCAACAGACGATTATTAACTGGGGTCTCATAAGGATACATTGTATGCATCTGGAACACATTGAGGAGTCTGTTCGGTCATCGAAAATGGTGGTAAATTCAAAGGCCTCACATTAAAGGTTGTTAACTGGCCTTGTAAAAGGACATGGTAGCGTCCTGAATGCTTTGAGACGAAATTGTAAAAAAAAATATTCTTCTTTGATTCGATATTTCAAGCATCAAATAAGTAGGTCAACCAAAGAATAAATGCCGTTAGACAATGAGAAGTCACTACAGTCTAGAAAGGTAGTGTTCTTGGCTTACTATATCGAGTATGTGGTTCAAAACCAGCTCAGACATCTCAAACTAAAATAAAATATAGAAAAATTTTCTATTCGCTACTTCCCCTCAGCATTTTCTAACAAAAGCTCTGGAGTCTGGTTTTACGTGGTACCTGTCCCCATGGAACTAATCCCACGGTGCTCTTCGCACAGGTAAAATACAATGCGTCTATCAACGCTCACAATTGTTAACAGACTGCTGCACCTGAGTACCAATTCGAAGCCATGTATTTGGACATGACTTTCTCCTTGGTTACTTAATTTGGAACATAAAATGAATAATACACCTACCGCCCCCCTTACCCTAAAACTCTTTCCGACCTTTGGGCACGGCACCCGGTTAAGTATGTAACTCCACACCGACCTACTAACTAGACTCTTCCGCGATTTGGGTCGCTCTGGGAGTCAATCGATTACAAAAAAAAAAAAATTCCCAAAAAATCTGTCGCTCGCAGTCGACATTAAACTTTAAGTCCTGCCTACTTTCTTAATTGGCCGTTAAAAACCCGATTAACGGATTTCGACCTGCCTTAACACATACTTCCACATGCCTCTGCTTTTTGCGCGCCTACGCCAGTTCGTATACCAATTGATGACATGGCGTCCAAATACATCAAATCAAATACACGTCTTCCAGATGCCTTAACGCATCCTGCCTCTGCTTCTTGCGCGACTACGCCAGTTGGTCACACCAATTGATGACAAGGCTTCCTGGATTTGGTTCTTCCAATGCAAATAACATCGTTCTCTTCGCCGATTTTCACAGATTCCCGCATCAAATACATGTCTTCCAGATGCCTTAACACATCCTTCCAGACACTTCTGCTTCTGTGCGCCTACGCCATTTGGTCACACCAATTGATGACAGAGCTTCCTCGATTTGGTTCTTTCAATGCAAACAAGATCGTACTCTTCGCCGACTTCCACAGATCCCCGCATCGAATACGCGTCTCGCTGGAACATCCTCCTTCGAACTACATTGCCGAGTCAGCACAGCCGCTGGTTGTTAATGTGCTCTACAACGTCCATTAACGTTGAGGGAGCTCATACTGCTCATCACTGTTGCATCGGATGCGGAAATCATCGCCAAATCGCTTTGAACCGAAGATCTTACGCAGGACTTTTCTCTTGAATACTCGCAAGGCAGCTGCATCAGTGCTTAATAGTCCTGCCGCTCATGTATAAAAAATTAACAAACATAACATTAGTGGTGAAAGAAACCAGGTTGGAATCCTGACTAAAGTTTGACATACAAGATATAAAATCTCTTCACAAACATAGCGCACTCTTTAGTTAGCCCTTACCTAGTTAATCTTTTCCTATTGTTTTCTTATCCTTAGTAAGTCAAGTTATTCTTGTTATTTTTACAATTCTTCGTGAACTTATTTTCCCATCTCTTCCTAGGAAAGGATAACAAGTCTTCAACATTTTACACGCATTGCACGAGGGCCAAGCAAAAAAAAAAAATAAAAGTTTTGCGGTGTATTATTTTTTTTTAAAAACATGAGAAGAAGAGAGGAAAAACATGTTTCTTAAGAAATTCTCGCAAACATGAACGAGTTTTTTTCTCTCTCTCTCTCTCTCTTTTTTTTTTTTTTTTAAAGGAAGAAAGAATTTAAATACGGAGAAAAAAGGAAAAAAGGAAAAAAAAGAAACGGAGTAAGGAAAGTATTGAAAACATGTTAAATGCTTGAAAAGTTTGCATAAGAG
>QOCX01000305.1:0-15063 GCA_005959815.1 Sarcophaga bullata | reverse complement strand
GATTTAGAGGAGATATCATTTACCCCCATGGTGATTCTTCATTTACAAAATATCTTCTAGCGAAGACACCCAAAGTAGAGTACTGAACCACTTACATAGACTCAAATTTCATTTACAGCCTTGTATAGGGAATAATGTTGTTTAAATCCCTTTCGATATTCACATAGGCATGAAATCTATTAAGCACTGATGCAGCAGTCTGGAGAGGATTCGGAAGAAAAGTCCTACATAAGATCTTCGAGTAGTGTGAGAAACTAGGTTGTAAACCTGACTAAAGGATTGTATATGTACTCGTATGATTGTAGCAGCAATGTGTTGTAGGGGCATATTATATTCGAGAGAGAGAGAGAGAGAGTTACTTTACCATTCGATGATTTCATATTTTGTGCCATCGTTATTACTGCATTCATTCATTCATTCATATATTCATTCATACAGTTGCACATACATATGTATGTGTACATACCATACATACATTGCACAGGTTGTATGTAAAAATATAGAAAAAAAAATTTATTTTTTTTTGTATTTTATTTCAGAATAAATACCAAAAGGTACCTCCAGCAATGGCAAATAGTATTAAAAATGAAATAAAATGAAAAGGAAAAGAAAATTTAAGTAAAAATACACGATCAGCACACACAACCAGAGAACTGAAAAAAAGAGAAATCATAACGTATACCACGTTATAGGGAAATATATATATCCCTTAAAGGTCAGGGAATATAAATCCTTAACGAAAATTGAAAAGGAGAGGAAAGTTAGGCCATACGCACAGATTTGAATGACATTGTTGGCATTAAATTAATGTACCCTTAAAACAACATTGGCATTCATCAGGATATAATATTCCATTTTTCTAAGAAAATTGTTTGCTGAAAACAAATTTCGTGTTGTTTTTGTTTTTTTTTTTTTTTTTTTTGAAAAACAATTTTTAATTGGAATTTTTCTTCTTTTTTCTCTGAAAAATAAAAAATTTTTGTCACACACTCGTTATTATTTCTGCAGCATATTTCATGGAATATAAACGATTGTAATTGAAGTTATGAAAAGATCATAAATGCATATGCAATATAATAGAGACAATTTATATGTACAAGATATGTAAACGAATTATAAATAAAAAATAATCTTTAATGCATAATAAGGACTTTTCTGTGAAAAATACTTAATTTACATGGCATTGAAGGCATATGAATACTTACATCATAATAAAAAAAAGTCCTGATAAAAACATGTTTGTTAAGGGAACTTATTTAATTGGCCATTACAACTCTTTAGTCAGGATTACAACCTAGCTTCCTATACGACTCATATTAAGTGTGTTCATTTTATCCATAAGTATCAAGACCTACGGTTTAACGTTCATATTTCTGAGAACTTTTCTCATGGCAATTCTATTTACTTTCAGAACTTCTGTCAGAATTCTGCTGAGCGGATATATTTCTTTCATATTCTGTTTTGTAGGAGATAACTGACCCCTTGGCCTCATGTCTAATAAGCCAACACATTATTTACTATGCTAACGCGACTATATTCCGTTAATACACTTGCATAAAATATGCCCTGCTGAGTCATCCTACTACAGAGACAGAATCGGTACTCCATTTCTTCCGGTGTACAGAGCTAATATCTCAGGTAGTAGTGTTCCAATAGACCTGGAAAGACAATACCATTCGTTTAATCTAGCACAGTCTTCTTACATCCTTCCAAAGTATAACATTGCGCGTATGTTCCTATCGTTATACACTAGACCTAGCTTCCTATCGTTATACACTACACCCAGCTTCTGCCTAGCTAAATCGCCAAAAAGTCTCTGAACCAAGAAAGTTTGACTTCATTTCACAGTCAGTCAGCAATTTCATTCACCGTGATATCGTAACAACACGGAACTCAGCAAAGTACAACTTTCACTGCCACAGCATGTTGTTAGATATGGTCTCTGCACCGTCATATCAGATGGAATTTTATTAAGTCAGTGCCCTTAGTGTAGCTTGCTTGTCCGCCAATACCTAGCAACCTAGCATAAAATCAAATGAGGTATGATCTTCGATCGAAAATCAATTTCGGATTTCCTGTAAGGAACCTCATAAAAACTGTTCCCGGAAAGTGACTTACGCTTCCATCCAAAACCACTTTACGGACTCTTGGAAGCCTATGATCAAACCACAACTCTCAACAACTGCTGCCAAAATGCTCTTCACCACACTCTTCACTCGCCACCACACGTCACTCACGCTCCTTCGCGCCTGCCCTTTCGCGCGCACGCATTACACATTTCTGCATCGGTTATTGATAAAAACATGGTCAATCACCTCCACCTCTGCAACGCTGGCCTTCCACCACTCACACAATCGCACAACCGCATCCACTATCCAGTCTCACGGTCTTTATGGCACGTCGTGCTTTGCTCGACCCTCCTTCTGGATCGCGAAGGCCAGACGCGCTGCGTTCATCTTCTTTAGCTACTGTCCTAGAATAGCCACAGAAAGCGTATTGAAGTTTCTGCTGGTATCTTAAATAAAGAAATTTCCATCATTGAAAAACTCGTAAAAATTCAACTGGAATCAGGGAGTACAGCATCGAGAACCATAACACATTCTAACTGCAGCTCAGCCAACGTATAAGCAGATAAATGGCACACGCTCTCACGCTCACCACCGCTCGCACGGTCACACACGCCGTCTCTCACGTCACTCTCCGCCACACATCGGCAAAAATCAGCAATATGTATTTCTATTCTCTTTGTCTAGGTGTTTCAGACACTATAGAGGATATCGCGTATAATAGGGTCAAATATTCCTCTCACCGCATTTGTGTTCGCAGATTACCACACTTGCCAACAATCCTTTAATCTTTCTTTGGGCTTCGAGTGTAATCAGCACTAGATTAGGGGAGATATCATTTACTCCCACAAAATTACAAAAGTCTGCCTAGCGAAGACACCCAAATTAGAGTACCTGAACCACTGTCACACAGACTTAAATATCATCTGCAGCCTTGTATAGGGAATAATGTTGTTTAAACCCTTTCAATATTTGCATAGGCATGCATCTATTAAGCACTGATGGCAGCAGTCTGGAGAGTATTCGGAGAAAAGTTCTACGTAAGATCTCGTACAGTGCGAGTATTCGGTATTCCGGTAAACAGTTGCGAGTATTTCAACATCTGATCTAATAGTGTGCTGTACAAGCTCCTCAACAACATAGATGTTGTGCAGCGTATTAACATCTAGCTGCTGTGCTGGCTCGGTCATGTCGTTCGAATGGAGGATAATGCTCCTTCGAGGAGAATGCTCCGTCCGTAAGTTCTTCGGTATAGTGCGAGTTGGCAACTATTTCAACAGCCGATCCAACGACATGGACGTTGGGCAGCGTATTAATATCCAGCTGCTGCGCCGGCTCGCCCATGTAGTTCGAATGGAAGAGAATGCTCCGGCGAGATGAGTATTTGACGCGGTCATCATTGTGTATATTCAGTAAAGGATAAAGGCTTGTCAAGTAAGTTTACCGAGAAATAGGGAGAGACTCAGTCTCAGTTAGCCTGCCTTTAAGGTTTGTGTGCTGGCAATAGTAACGAAAACATTTTCCCCTGAAGTTAGTGATCAAGCCATGTCTTCATAAGGAACGATGACAGAATTTTTGGATAAAAAACTTTGGGAATAGTTTAGGAACTCGTTTACAAGGAATTTTTACTTTTTTTGAAAGTCTCCGTTAATAAGCTTGTTTCAAGTCAATACAATTGCTTAGTCATGTAAGAGTTTAAGATCTAAACTGCTTAGGTTCAAAGGCATTGTATTGATAAACATTTGACGGCAACCCCCCGATTATTTCTTATAGTGACTGGTATTACTTCCTTTACTTTAAAAGAATACGTTTCCCCAAAACGCTTTTTAAATCTTTTTGCTTTGCAAAGATTTCTTCAAATTTATTGCCGTGCCTACACTTCCCCTTACATGTGTTCTAGTAAACTATGTGTCTGACTTATGATGGCTTAACTGTAAGCTGTCATAAAAAATCAATTCACTTCAACGTATTTTTTTTTTTATTCCTTCTTTATCGGAATATCCTCCCCCCCCCCCTGTAATGGATGGGTAGCTGTAGGTGCCTTTACATGAAATCCATTTCAATAAATGCTTGTATTTCGTATATTTATTTGAAAATCCCTACGCATTTATAAATATCAATCATTTCCTGTTCTGATTTGATTGCCTTTTGCCTCATGCTTTTGACTGCTACCCCAGCTTACCCCACCCCCACCCCCTTTGATCATAATATTTTACAATAAACATGTAAAGCCCGGGTAGTTTAATTCTATTTTACGAATGTCAGTGTATGTCAATGACAATTCAGCAACAGAAACCGAATCAACTGTTTACACCTTCAATTTATTCATCTTTACATACACACATACATACCTATATATTGTATATTTATTCATTATATATTCATAAATACATCCTACATCCAAAATGTTTGCGATTTCAATGTTTTTTTGTTGGTATTGCATGAATTTATTAAATTTTTCATCTTTTATCGTGCAAATCTCATTTCCTTTTGCCCTCCTATGACAACATTTTTTATGTTTTTTATCTCCGTTAATATGTGACAATAACAACAACAACATCAACAACAATGACAGCAAAAACTTATACAATACATTAACAATAATAATAACAATAAAAACAAGAAGACAAATACAAGCATATAAAATTACGAGAGAATATATTCAAACTCATACACACACACACACATACACGCATACATAACGGGATTATCAAAATATCGAAAGTTAATCCATTAAATCATGTCTGTAAAGACATTTATTTTTAATTAAAAAACAACAACAAGAATAAAATCCATAAAATATTCAATTTTCATGATAAAAAGCAAATACCGAGGCAAATAATTACAGTGAAGTATAGGCATACCTAGCATAAGTCATCTAAAAACTTTCTTGAGTTCGAAGTTCACGTAGTCCTGATGGTATTCTCTCTAAGGAACTGTAGATGATTATTGTTATTGTTGTATGGAGGAGCTACAGTACTGCGACTATAAGATCTATTGTACTGCCTTCACTCTACATAAGGCATCTCTATAATGTCTCTCCTATTGTCTCCATTATACATAATTTTCTATAGAGCGCACATGAGGAGGACCTGTCTGCAGAAACGAGGGAAAGTCGGAACTTGTAATTTTAACCTAGAAACATAGGACTCCTAATTTCCAGTTTATTGTCTGAAATGACATCGGGATTATGTCCTCCTGGATTGTTAAATTTCTCGTCAGCATTTTGTATAACAAACTGAGTTTCAAGAAGAACCTCGCAGAGAAAGCATCACAATAATGTCCCAATCCTGTTACCCTTTCAAACCTTAGGATGTCGTTTGGTGTCAGTACTCCAACCACACGATCTATTGCGTTGCTTTCACTTTTTAAAAGACTTCTCAATAAAGTCTCCTCCTTTGCTTCTATTATGCGTGATATGCTATAGGGCAACCTACAGGCCCTAGCCAAGAAGCAAGGGGAAGACTAAGCTTATATATTTAACCTAGAAATATAGGTTACCTAAGTTCTTATCTGTTGCCGGAATTGACATCGAGCTTATGGCCACATTGCATTGTGAATAACAAACTGAGTATCAAAAAGAAACTCGCGGTGGGGGCATATCATAAATCCATCTGCCTTGAGAAGAATTTCCGCCTCTCATTATCTTCGCTTTTGTTGTGTTTACTCTTCCAAGCTCCTTTTTCTATTGCGCAGATAATTGCCGGCACTAATAGAGTTATGAAAGCTCTTTTCTGCTGAAGCTCATTTGACTTCTAATTAACGTGAGTTCTTATATGATGTAGGATCCAGCCGACAAACCCATAGTTTTCTTCAGTTAACGTCGTTTCAATCGAGAGATCCGTTGGCGCTCGGAGCATCAAATATTATTGCTACATTCAGTCCTCTATACTTTCTACTCAAGTCGAATTGAGCACATTTTTTGAAAGACGACTGCTAGTGTTCCATTGGTCCTTTCAAAATTTAACTCTAGAACCAAATCTTCACATTTCTGATCATAGCCTCAAGTCCTCTACAGTTTTTCTTTGGATGCCTGTGCTTGTCGTACATTAGAGCTAGGTCGAGGAAATAAGAGGGTCTTTATACCTAGGAGTTCCAAAAATTTGTCTCCATTATACATGATATATCCCGAGCAGCCTGAAGAACCCAGCCAAAAGATACAACTCTTGTCACGGCTAACACTATAAGGCTTTGGTTGTAGGAGTGTAATAGAAAGCATTGCTCATCACATGGTGGTGGGTTTGATCACAAGCCGCAAAAATTTTGGTTTTGTTTTCAAATTGGTTTATGATCGAAGATTCAAAACCTGTTTGCGGGATACAAATTGCAGGTATGTGCATAAGCCTTGTGCTTATGCTGGTGGCTTGGGGTCTGAGGAAAGTCAAGGCATAATGAGGATACTGACAACGTGCTCAATAAAATCTCATCTAATCTGGTAGTGCTTTGATCATATTCAACAGTGGCAGAGAAAGTTGTCCTTTTGCTACGAGTTCACTTTCAATGAAATTGCTGACTGTGCAGTGAAGTCAAATTGTTTTAGGCCAGAGAGCTTTTGTAGGATTAACTAAGAATAAGTTAGGTCTAGGCGTGCATTGAAAATATGTCAGAGGACTGCGCCAGACTAAACGACATGCCTTTCATGGACATTCATGGACATTAGCAGATGAAGTAGGCTTTCTATTGAAACCCTACTACTTGAGATATCAGCTCAAAGGACTAAAGCTGTTGAAAGAATGGAGCAGGATGACTCAACTGGAAACATGCAACTGTACTAGCGGAATATGGTCGCCATAATCCGGTTTTTGCATATCAGACGGTTCAAACCCCCAGGTCAGACATCTACGACAAAGCGAAATATGAAAGAAATATTTCTTCAGGGACTGCCTCTCAGTAGATTTCTGGTAAAAAACTCTGAGAGTAAATAAGATTGCCATGACAAAGGCACTCAAAAGTCTGTTGTAGGCCCTGTCAACGAGTAAAATTAACACACACAACATAAATGATGTAGGCAGCTAGATTGTAATCCCGGCTGAAGGATTGTAATGACGAATTACGTAGGTGTGCCTGCATGTAAAACACTTCCAATAATATTTAAAAATTTTTTAAATTTATTTCTAGAAGTTACCAATAAAACATACAATCTAACAACGGACAGATTTAATAGGTATTTAACTTAGAACAGTTTAAGGTAAACGCCGTACTTATACTCCCCCCCCCCTAGTAGATAAAGAAACCGTAGAAATAGAAATAAATTTCAATTTTTTGTTGTAGTTGTAGTTGTTGTTGTATTTGAATATGTAAATTTATTTAAACGTTACTACAATGTTCTTTGATTCGTCTTAATTTTAGTTTTTCGAAAAAGTTTTCCCCAGCACTAGGATTCATTTCTTTTCTACTTTTTTTCATTCTTCTTCTTTTGCTGTCTATTCGCTTCATTCCTTCTTTATATGCTAAACGATGTCCATCTACAATTTTTCTTTTTTTTCCTTTTTGTAAAAGAAATATTTTTTGTTCGTCAAAGTTGGATAAAAAGTTTTTAGGTAGAAAAAGAAAGACAAAAATATAGAATGGCATGGAAGGGGTTTAAGAAAAGAACAATAAAAAATTGTTGTTGTTTGATTACAACGAATTTAAAGAGCTTACGAATGAATCTGAACATTAGTATGAAGGCCAGTCTTACGATTCCAGTTACACGTATTCCGTTATTTTTCAGTTCTTTGTAACGATTGTAGAAATTTATCAATGTATTGTGACCTATGCTGGTTAATAAAGGTCCCTCGAGAGACCACAGACTTTTTCAGCTCGCAACATTCTTCGTTTGATTATGGAGCGTAAATGTATACGGTATTGTTACGTGGGGCGTAAGATTTCAGAGTCTCTCTCTCAATGCTAACGTTAAAAACTTGGCCAGTATAATACAGGCGGCAATTGCAGAATATTTGTAACAAACACCCGACATTTTATACGAGGTATAGGGGGTCATGCATCAGACGTACAGCGATAGTCACTGACTTTTTGTGGGCGGACAATATTCTTATCATAAAAGAGTTAGAAAGGCTAACTTCTAGGTTGACCAGTTTAATAGCAGACACTTGAAATATAAGGGCCTTTACCCCCTTCCTGTGGTAATATGATAATACCCAAAGTGTCATCTTTAACGGATCATTAGTCAGCGCTTTGATAAGCACATTTATGGTTGTACCAATAAGATTCAGAATAAATTCTACATTCTTCTTCTAGTTATTTTACCCAATTTAGAATGCAACACTGTTCTACGTTTTCTCTCTCTGAATATCAGAGTCGAGCCAATGCAGCCGCTGGATGTTTATACGCTGCACAATGTCCATGTCGTTGAGGAGCTTATACAACAAATTGTTGAATTGGATGCAGAAATCATAGAACTTGCACTGAACAAAGAGCTGAAGAGTATATTAAGCGATCGGTTTTGTCGGTAGAGACTGTGTTCAATCCTTTCGTTACCAGCGCCGTATTTAGCCGGCATACACAGAACGCTACGTGTGTACCAGGGCCGTTTTTAACAGGCATTCAATTTGCATTGAAAAAAATTTCGAACATCAACTTGCCATCATGCAATGTGCACACTTCACGGCGTGCTGACCGGTGCAGTAGTACCACTTCGGCGAAATGGACTGCGGTAATGAAAGGGTCAATAAGGCTGTTGAGTTATTACAGTACACCAAGGGATCTAAGTGCATCAAATGGAGTCTCCTGGCATTCTTACCTAACCTAACCTAACCTAACCTAACCTAACCTTATTTTTAACGAGATAGAGAGAGAGAGAGAGAGAGAGACAGAGAAAAAGAGAGAATAAAGCATACCCTTTAACCTAACCTTTTGTAAAGCTGTTCATAGGCAATCTGTTTAATAAGACTCTTGTGCTTACACCACAAAATCTAAGCGTGTGAAATGGAGTCTCCTGGCATTCTTACATAACCTAACCTAACCTAACCTAACCTTATTTATAACGAGAGAGAGAGAGAATAAAGCATGCCCTGTAACCTAACTTTTTTTAAAGCTGGGCATAGGCAATATGTTTAATAAGGCTCTTGAGCTATCACAATACACCTCAGAATATAAGTGTGTCAAATGGAGTCTCCTGTCATTCTTACTTAACCTAACCTAGCCTAACCTAACCTTATTTATAACTAGTGAGAGAATAAAGCATGCCCTCATGTCGTAGACAATCTGTTTAATAGGCCTCTTGAGCTATCACATTGCACCAAGGGATTTAAGCGTGTCAAATGAAGTCTCCGGCCATTCTTATCTAACTTAACATAACCTAACCTAACTTTATTTATGTCAAGGGAGTATATAGCATTCCCTGGTTGCCTACCATTTAATACAGCTGGGCATAGCCAATCACTTAACGATCATGAAAACTGTGTAGCATCATAAATATGGCAATACCTTGGAGTTGAAAAAAAAAAACAGAAAAAGACAATGACAACAAAATATCCCTTAAGAAAAAAAAAAAACCAAAAAGGAGCATAAAACTTACAGGCAGAGAAGAAGGATGAAAATTATTTAAAAAAAAAGATTTTTTTTTTCTTTGAAATGCATTTTTGCATAAAGTTTATCGTTTCCTAATGAAAAAAAAGAAAGAAAAAAAAAAGAAAAAGAAACGATAGAAGAAGAGATAAAAACAAGAATTCTAAAGACAAGTGTTTTGGTAATGGAGGCTGGCTGACTGGCTGGCTGGCTGGCTGGTTGGCAGCAAGACACAGCAATTGCAATTTGGCTATGAGCAGAGCTGGTTTAAAACCTATACTGGCTATCGTTTTGATGCCACTCATATTGCATGAGAGAGTTCTATTGCAAGTGTCTCTCAGTGTTTTTCACAATTTCTTTTTTATTTTGTGTAAATTTTCATTTCGGTTTTCTTTTTCTTTTTTTTTTTCTTTTTTTCTCTTCTTTTGCAGCTTCTTTTACCCTAGAAAACTTTAGTTTTAAAAGATATTCTTGAAATACAAATAAAAAAAAAAAAAAACGAAAAAAGAGGAAAAACAACCGAAAAACTTTTTAAAAATTTCGGAAAAGAAATTAAGTGCAGAACAATAGTAAGCGTTCGGTCCTGTTTCTCCTTCTCCAACCCTGGATTTTTTTTTTTGGGGGTTTGAAACAATAGCATAGGAGAAGCGGTAGCAGCCATAGTTGCAACAGCATGTGGCACAAGTTAATAAAAGTTGCCTCAAATTGTTAAATTTACCTTTTGGCATGTACAACAACAGCAACAACAACAAGAAAAGAAAAGAAAAAAAAATTCTGTCTTTAATGGCAAACTCGTAAAGAGTAATTAAACTTTTGTGTTTTACACTTGTTCTCCATTAAATATTTAACCATACAGTTTCATAATTGATTTCTTAAGAAATAAAACAACAACAATGTCTTCAATCGATTCGATTCAATTCGACAAATGTGACTGAAAAACAGAAACTTTACTTTACCAGCGCCTGGTTTATTTAACGTGAATTATTGATGAGAAATTGAAGATACATTGCCGTGCTAATGGAATTGAATTTTTAAAAACAATTTGGCAGATATATTGTGTGTGCGAATGTTGGTGTTTGTAACATTATTATGGTCAATTAATCGTCCTCAAATGTCCTCAAAGAATAAGTGAGCAGGTCTAAAATCATGTTCATTCATTAACTTCTATGCTTGTCGAATAAAGTCCTTCGAATAAAGTCTTCGATCGGAACTTGTCTGATGTTTTCCTTGGATCCAATTGATTTCGGTAATACAAACATACATACATACATACATACATACGTACATAATTGGTGATTATAACCAGACGTCGGCACCAATGGCCACCGGTGGCAAGACATCTTCGGCTTTTTGCATATATACGACACGAATATCGATAATGTTCGTAAAAAGAGCTTAAAATTTCTTTCAGTTGCTTGGCAATCTGCCTAAGAAGATGGTTCATGTCGCTTTTTTTTTAGTTTTCAATTATACACCCAAAAAAATATACAAGTAGAATTCACTTTTTTCCAATGAGATTCACTAATAATAATGAGAAATGATTTCGATTTTTGGAAGAATATTTGTTAAGTTAAATACGCAGTCTTTAGGGATTTGGCGATGTAAGTTTTTTTTTATATTTTCCATATATATGTATACTTATTATTAGATTAAGCTTGAAAATATTACCAACAATTTTCCTCTGGCTTATATACATGCTTCTCAAAAACACTTACACTCCTATCATGTTCTCTTTAAGCCAACGTCTGATTATAAACCTTCAATCCAGATTACGACCTTGATTCTCACATCACTTATGTTATGTGTCTTACGAGGGTGGCGAGGCAACAGTTTAAAGTCGACTCCGAGCGACAGATGTTTGAGAAACTTTTCATGGTAATTCTATTAATTTCCAGAGTTTTTTTTAGAAGACTGCTGAGAAAAGGAGGCCAAAAAAACACTTTTTCAAATTTCGTTTTATTGGAGATGTCTGACCAGGGGTTTAAACCGTGCCCTCACGCCTTATGACTACCTACTATACTGCTATAACATCTATACTATCTTCGCATCTTCAAAATCTATAATACGACAGAGCATATCCATTGCCTCTTTTATTACTACTCACTGCCAGCCTTATTTATCGCTTTATTTTTAATTCTTTTGAATTAACAAGTTCTAGAACTCCTTTTGTTGTTTTGTTGTTGTTATTTGTAATTTTTCGTCTTTCATAATTTGTTATTGTGATTCGATTTCTGTTTATCCCTTGTTTTATTAGCTAAAATGGCTTGATTTTAAAACGTAAAATCTCCGCGTCATTAAACCAGACATCTCTAGTTGGAATCCAAATATCATATTTCTTAACGAGTAAATTATACAGAACAAGGTAGTCGTATCGATAGAGTCAACAATTGTGACATAAAATACTCAAAACTTGTTCTTCTGATTCTTCGCATAACCTACAGGAGTTGGAGAGATTTCTGTTCCATTTTATGATTTTTATGTATAAAGGGGTCATGACTTCTAGATCTTCAGGCAGTCCGGATTGCATTTACTCGAATGATTGGTGAGTGAAGTCGCCGTAGTCTAATAGGTAGTTTGTTGGGTTATTTGACGTCAGTCCATGGTTCAAATCTTAGCTCAGACACCTCGAACAAAAGAAAGCATGAAAAATGTTTCTTCGTTGACTTTCTCTCTAAGTAGCCTTCTAGCAAAAACTCTGAAAAGCTTCTTAAAAATTTATAGTTCGGAGTCGAAGTGCTCTATTCAACCTTGTATAGGAAATACAAAAGACCGGCAGTAAGCACGTCATTTGACTCTTCCACTCGTATGAGGTTGAATCGTGGATAGTATGAGAATGTTAGGAGAAATTGAATCGACTAAGTAGTGAAATTAAGGTTACTCTCTGCTGGGTCCCATGTCCCTCAGCAATGAGCCAGCAGACGAGCTTGCGACCGTCATGCATTAGACTATCTAGACTATCAATCTGTTGTAATAAATTTCAGAATATTATTCGGTGAAATCAACGTAGTCTAGGTAGTGTTTGGCTTATTAGATGTGAGGCCACGGTTCAAACCATAGGTCAGCCATGTCCAACAAACTGAAATATGGAGAAAATATTTCCTCGGGGACTTGATCTCAGAAGATGTCTGGCAAAAACTCTGCTAGTAAACCAAAATTACTATAAGAATACCCTCTGCTGCGTCTTATGTTATGTAGGGCCTTAGCAATGAGCCAGCAGACGAGCTTGCAATAAACATGCATTACACTATCCAGGCTACTAATTTGCTGTAATAAATTTCAGGATGGCTATTCGGTGAAATCAACGTAGTCTAGTACGTAGTGGTGTGTTTGTTAGATGTGGAGCCACGGTTCAAACCTTCAGAACTGAAATATGGGAGAAATATTTCTTCATGGACTTGATCTCAGAAGATTTCTGGCAAAAACTCTGTGGAGAAACCAATATTTTATGAAAATTTCTTAAAAATCTGTCGTTTGGAGTCCACTTTAAAGTGTAGCTGGTGGTTTGAACCCTAGCTCAGACATCTCTAACAAAACAAAGCATGAAAAAATATTTCTTCTGTCTGCAGTTTCTAACAAAAACCCTGGTAGGTAATAAAATTTTCATCATGTGTCCTTTAAAGTCGGTTTTGAGCTATAAGTCCCTCAACTTAGTGATAAAATTAACTCACCCAACATGGGTAATGTGAGAAGCTAGGTTGTTATCCTGGCTAAATTGTTGTAATAACCAATAAAGTAAAGGAAGAAATATTTTTAAAATTTAATTCGCTTTTTTGACACCCTGTTTTAGGTAGTTATATATGTGTATATACGTATATGTGTATTATATTGTATTTGTGTATGTGTATATGGAATTTTGACCTTTTTCCGGTAAACCGCAAACAGAAGTAAATTTTTAGAAAATTTTACAAATCATTTGCATGCATTTGTAACTCCATTATTCAAAAACGACTCGACTCCGACTCCGACTCATACATAGAGAAATGCATAGCAAAAGGAGAAAATCATAATACAATGGAAAATATATTCTCTCTCTCTCTTCATTTAACCATGGCCAATGAACATGACTTGCACGAGTGGCATGCAGCAGTAACAAGAGCAGTAACAACACAGCAGCCACAAACCGAAAAAAAATGGATTTTTGGTTGGTTTTTTTTTATTGTTTTTGTTTTTGTTTTTGTTTTTTTTTTATTTTTATTTTTTTAAAGAGAAAAGTACCGTTAACGTTATAAAATATTTATTATTTATTAAAAGCGCCAACACATGTGTTGTTTATATTTTTATTTTTCATTAAATATTGTTATTGTTGCTGTTGTTGTTACAGTTTAATAAAGCCGAAAAATATTCAAAGAAAAAAAAACAAAAACAAAAAACAGTATCAGCTGTTGGTGACATAATTTCCCCTTTTAGTTTAACCACAAAAATATAGACTTTCTACTTTTTTTTTTTTTTGGCACAAATGCACACACACACACAATATACAATGGCTATTACACATACACACTCTCGCAAGCTTATAGAAAAAAGGATACGCTATACATTATATACATGTTTGTTTTATGTGTACGTGCTTTTACTTTCATCGTTGTGTCGTGGTTGTTATGTTGCTTTGTTGTTTTTGCTTTTGGCCATTAGTTTTGTATGTAAGCAGACGAATGCAAAAAAAAAAAAGAAAGAAAATGAAGAACATTTTGTAGAAGCGTATGTTGCTTATGGCAACACACATTTGCCATGTGGCAAGAACATTAAAGTGTTTTTGATTTATACACAACAACAAACAAGCCAACAAGCGTGAGAGCGTAACTATATAGAGGGTTCGCCAAATTTAGGGTACTTAAAACAAGTCTATCAACATCTAATATTTTTCATTGAAAGGGTCAATAATGTAGTGAAGGTCATTACATCAGTAACAATTATGAACGTGAGTTGTCACAACAACTTATGTTGGGTGGGTTAACCTTACACATGAGAGTGGCGAGGCTTAATAGTTTAAAATTTAACTTCGAACGACAGATTTTGAATCCATACTTTTCGGTGGCAATATCATGCCGACATCTTGCTGAGAAAAAGTCACCGAAGGAAAATTTCTTTCATGATTTTGTTTGGTTACAACATGTCTGGACTCTGTGGTTTGAACCAAGACTTCAAACCAAAGCCGATGACTACGCATGGTATTCTCCTGCTATTGGGTCAGTCCAATTGTCAGTAATAGTATGACACTGCAAGAATATACTTGCTATCTGTTAGAGGAGTATGGTGGTTAATCTATGGTAAATTAACGACACCAAGGTATCCTCTGCAATTGGGTCCATTTTACGAATGTTTTACAGCTTCATTCTAATGAAGTCCAACTCACGCATCAAACAACGAAGGTTTTTCGTGGGTTCCAACCAATGTTGGAACATTTAAAAACCAACAATTGTCATGTTAAATGGTGTGAACAGCTAGGTTGCAATCCTGACTGTCATTCCACAGAACCCTCTGTGGAATG
>QOCX01000304.1:222205-236741 GCA_005959815.1 Sarcophaga bullata | reverse complement strand
AACCCTGGCCTTTCGTCTAATAAGCCAACACACTACCTACTAGACTACGGCGACTTCAAAATATATTAAAACAATTAAAAAATATTAAAAGAAAGAATGCTACTGTGCTGCCTAATAGTAAAACTAACACGTCGTTTACAAGCATATTTCATATGGTAGACTTGTTTTTCCGGAACAATTGTTCGAAGTGGGTGAATCGTTTCAGAACAAACTTTCAAAAAACTCAAAACAAACATTTTGTTCCGAAACCATGGGTGAATTCAGCTTTACTGCGTGAAGTTTACAATACGTGTACATTTTTTAGAACAAATTTACAGTGTCGATCAAACGTAGAGTGAGAAATATTACACACTTAGTGGAATAGTTTACAAAATTTGGATGTTAAATAAATTATTTGCATAATTTAAATCTGAATGAAAACCTCAGAAACCAACCATGGATTACAGACAATGAAATATATTCGAGTATGAAGAAGAATATGTTTGATAATGTAACCATGTTTGAAATTCATATTTTTCAGAATAAGGTTTGCGAATAAGGTTTAAAGAGAGAAATTTTATCGGGTTTTTTTTTTCTTTTTTTTTAAATTATAAAATACAACCAGTACGCACATAATTTATAAACAATAATGCAATGTGTTGTTTGTGAAAAAGAGACATTAAGAAATATCTTTCTCCGCTTTATTATTTTTTTTTTTTTCTTTTCTTTTTGATGGCTGTCTAAAATGAAATTTTCTGTAAATTTTCCAAGTAAACCTGTAAAGCGAATCCAGACCAATCTATCCACGCTGTGAATTTAAAAACACGAATCTTACATTTAAAGCAAGAAAACCATAAAAAAAAGGAAGAGAAGAGAAACACGAATACATTAACACCCACAATAACATTGTAATCGTATACAATAGATATTGTATATCCAGGATTTTTTTAAGGATATTTACGAGCTTATGAAAGCTCACAAACACGCACACGCACTCGTATACGAATATACGTATTCATAATGCGAATATACCAGGTACACAATACAATAAAATACAATACAAGGTGAAAATTATATCATTATTTAGTATTTATTGCGAAAATAAACTCCTTTAGATCAGGCCAATAAATAAAATAATTGTAGCATAATATTCAACAAATTCGAACACTTTAAATACTAAAGACTTAAAGAAAGAATTTCCAAACTCATTCGATAATGTTTCAAATGATATTAAAAATTTGATACAATGCTGGCCTAATGAGCAGTGAACTGATCCGAGAATATAAGACCTGTGATTACATGCTTAACTGAAACTGAAACTGAAACTATAGAATGTAAAACTCTTACTGTCTAGTTTCTATATATTTAGAATCTGAAGAACTAGAAAATTTATTCGACCAGAAGATTCCATATGATACACATATGTATGTATGTTTGTTTGTATATATGTATGCACATTTAGTCAAATTGTCAAGAAGAATGCTACATCAGAATGGTCTTAAACGTTGTACTCTATTTTATTGTCATTAATTACTGGCAAATATTTCTTAAGGATTTTAGTCTTGTTAGCACTTGAACTGAATACTGTCAATAGTTGAACAATAAAAAGTAATGAAATGTATACGAATAGGAACTTTGTAGCGTTTGCTACAGTTAAACTTTAATATAAAAATTGAAATCTTCGTCTGTCACTATAACTCATGAAGCGTGTTAATAAAATGCTGGTTCTAGTTTCATAATAACTTTTTTTGATTCTCTTAGCCTTTCAAATTATACATCAGGTGTAGCATTAGTATGGGAGAAGAAAGAAAATAATGCTACAAGGCCAAACGACGCAACAAGGGACACAAATAGCAAGATTCAAAAAATATAGAGCTGCACTCGGACGTGTAATGCATCATTATAATCTATGGTAGTTAGTATACTTTCCCTTATACATACTGTTCTTGTTACAGCATCCAATTTGTTTTTTTTTTTATTCCATTTTATTTTCCTTCCACTTTTCTTTCACTTTTAAAGAGAGGACACCCATAGACTGCCACTGTAATGCAGAAAACCCAGTATTATAACGTTAAAGAGAATATATATCACAGACTTTATCTTGTGATAGACAATATAGAAGAATATATCGTCTCGTGATTTATTCAAGACCAAACCGAGGTTTGATCGAAGCAGAAGGGGAATTAAAATAAAGCAAAAATCTATACGGAAGAAAGCGTTTCTTGTTTTTTTTTTTGTTTTTTGTTTATTGTTAAACGAGAAGAATAAATTATTATTAACAAGCGAAATCAAACAATTATTTGCGAAAGCAATATCGGGAAAATCTTTGTGAGTCAGTATATTTTAGTCCGTTTCTTTGGGAAATGGTAAATTCATTTGAAGCTATTATTTTATCATATTAACAAAGTGTTGCATTTTCATATTGTTAATTTTATATACCACCAGTACCTCAAATGAATCACCAATTTGTCAATTTAAAGCCGATGGAGCGTCAATTCACTCGAGGAAAATTTGGCATTTTTGGAAGAATTATTCGAATAAAAATATCTGGAAACAAGATCAAGATCGAATTGAATAAAGTATTTAAGAATCTAGGAGAGGCAAGCCGAAACAATTTATCTAAATTATCTAAACAACCTATATCCAATCAATACCATCTACAATTCTGAATATAAAACAATATTTCGTAATTAATTAACCACTAATCCTATCGCTTTCTAAAAACCATATTGAAATCTAAAAAAAATAACCTTACATTTGCCATAACATTATTAATAATTCACTAAATTAAATATTCTAAACTTTAAAACCCTTAATATTTAAATTTTAAATACAATCAATTCATCTACATATATTCAGGTATAAATAAATAATTTACAATTTTCGCAACACGCACTTACTTTGTATATTGTTACGCAAATGGAAATGGTGTAACATCGTTTAACATTAAAATGTTAAACAAAAGCTATAACAACATCAGTATAACAAGAAAAAGGAATAAACAAGTAAACAACAAGCAACTACAACTCTGAAGGAACGAACGCAAACAAGATACAAAAACAACAAACGTGAAGGTGTAAATAAATGTAAACAGCGAAGACCAGAACCTTCACCGACGAAAACATTCATCAGACTGTTTATGTTTACGCTATATAAAGGCAAGGCAAAGCATGCAAAGGGGAGTAGAAGTTCAGTCAGTCTTGCGTTGCGTGTGAAGTAAACCAATCGTGGCTTGAAGATCTCCGTTACAAAGATCTACAGAACAATTGTGTCGTTATTGTTATTGTTTATCGCAAAGGGCATAAACAAAGGAATAACAAATAACACAATTGTTGTTGTTAGAATCAATTGTGAACAGTGGCACACAAAAGTTGTGTAATTAATAAAGGATTTAATTAAAATTAAACACAAATTTATTTTTTTTTTGTATTTGCAATCTACTAACTCATATTTCAAACGTTTTTTAAAACATAAAAATATCTTATAAAACATAAGTAAACGACAATTACAATTTTTTTATTTTACTTATCTTACTATCCTAAATATTTAAATATTAAAACTGTTATTAAATATTAAATAAACATGTATTGTAAGACAACTGATGCAAATGAAGCTGTAAGTTGTAAGTTAAAAACCATTATTATTTTTGTATTTATTATTTAAGTGTTTGTGTCTACAAATATAACAATGATTAGGGATGCCAATCGGGAAATCCCGAATTCAAAAATTCCGGAATTTTAGGGATTCGCAACTCCCGAATCCCGGGATTTATTGAAACTTGTTCCGGTATTTTCGGGATTGTAAATTCATACAAACATACTTTATAAAATAAGATAAAAATTGAGTTTACAGTATTTTTTTTTTATTTTATTTAATATTAAATAACACCCATGTAGTCTTTCAAGCGTATCATGCAATAATTAAGTAAATATTCTATATCACTCGCCATCGATTTGAACGAGCATTCAACTTCCATTGTTAAGTTAAACATTGCCTCCGAGGTCCAATAAAATCTGATAATACAGCCGATGATTTAGACAATCAACTTTCTAAAGAAATAGATTTGTTTGAATCACGAGGTGTTAGCGGTAACTATTCACCTATCCTGCATATAGCTATCTTGAAACCATTGCGCACACTAATATAGATTGCGAAAGAAGTTTTACAGCGGCAGTGTATGTTCGCAACAAAATTAAGGCTCTTCGATGAAATATCAGCGACTTTGATCTTATGAAAAACTTACTTCAAATAATGAATATTACACGATACGACAGTGAAAATACACCCGAGTAACTACGTAGTCTAAGTTGTTCATTTAATTAAATAGAACTCAAAAACACTTTTTTTATTTCTCAAACCCTCCAAACTTGTTTTATTTGACGAAAACAGCTTTTTTTTATCTTTTCACACAAAATTATTGATTAACCAAATATGTTTCAAACTCGTTTAAAAATCCAAAATTTATTAGAAAGTGGAGAGATTAGCCTTTAAAACGGTATACGTAAACATTTTGGTCAAACTTATAGGTTATGAGTTTTGATGGGGTAAACTTGGAAAATGTTATTTTTTTTCTTATTTTTTCAAGTTTGGGCATTCTTAAATACAAATTTTGATTAAAAAACTATGAAACAAGTGTCGACATTCTTAAAGTGCATTCTCTTGTGAAGAGATTGACACTTCGTTTGATTAAATTATACAAAAATTAACGCAGTTATTATTTAAAGAGTATAGAAATTGACTCATAATTTTTATAAACATACGTTGAACTTTAAGTTAAAAATTTTGAATTTCTCTTTTGTGATTGAATTGAATTTAGTAATCACTGATCATTTGTTATGATAAGATGTAGTGATCTAAATGTCATGTCAATTAGTTTTTTTTTTATTTTTTCTTTACAATAAAGTACAAACTAAATCAAAGCGTAAATACTTCCCACATACTTTCTTCTACGAAAAAATACTTTCTACTCTATTGCATGGAAGTAAAGCCAACCAAAACGATTGTTTAAGATTTTGGGGGTGAGAACGACTTCACATTTATTTCCGTTGCACCAAAATGGATTTTGGATACAGGCATTATGTAGATAAGCGAACAAATCAGTTATACAGGGTTAACTACAGTTAAGGCATGAAGTAAAAAGTAATATAGTAACATACAAATACAAACATACAATTTATTTCGCTGAGATCGTTTTACAAATTGTATGACATTTTGAAATTTATCTGAGAAACCTATATCCTCTGAAGATTTTCTTAACTGGAAATCATTTCTTTCGAAATATTAATTATTTGAAGATTCCAAGTCCTCCGTCACACATACGGTAGCAGATAGTAATGATCATGAAGTAAAGCAGCCACATTCAGCTTGATTGTTTACTGATAAATTCATGTGCCACCTCACACAACATTACACATATTATTGGGCGCATTATAACTCTTTGTTTAGGATTACGACTTGGCTTCTGCCGACCGCCCATGTTGTCTGAAAGCCATGCAATGAGCTGAGGGGCTAAGTAGGAACTTTCGATGATTTGTCTTTCTAGTCCACATACACCATTATCTGATACTGTTTTTCTACATGTAAACGTGGAGTGAATAATAGGCATTATGACTTAATGCTTTTCCTTTTCCTACCTTTTCTTCACAATGCTTCAAGCTACACTAAACGATCGATACAAATTTACTTTTTTGTTTTTCAAGATTTAAATTTGAAATCAGAAACTTAAATACAATACATCCGTTAGCGGCATTGTTTTTAATAACAATTATGAATAATTTAATAAAAATCATAAAAATGTTAAAAAAAAATTTAAATTATCTTCAATGGATTATTTTGATTTTTCATTCGAATCAAATAAAAAACAAGAAAAAAAATTTCATGTTTTTAGGCTACAATTTATACACGCATTGCTGCTAAGCAACAAGTTGACTGTCAAAAGGAAAATGATAAATTACCGCATTACATAATGCTTAAGTACTTATTTGCTCACATAAACATGTCGAAAGATCTACACACAGTTGATGGCATAAATACAAAGCCATACTCACACATATACACATTCACATAAATGTACATAAATATGTGGTAATCACTTACACAATGAACATGAAGGTGGTAGAAATAGAACGAGAAAAAAAAGTGAGAAAAAGTGAAAGTGCCCAACAGGCAGACGGATTGACAGACTTGTCTTTCAAAATACATTAGCAAAATTGATAAATTCAATTTTAAGATAAAGGCCAGATAATCTAACAACAAGAACGATTAGAGAAAAATTTTAAATGATTTTCGAAATAATCATAGTTATTCTCGCCTATCTAGATATCGACTTAGTCTGCAGTAATGTTTGAAAAATTTAAAAATGACATTGGCATCCAAGCAGTTGTACGGGTATTTGTTTTACAGAGGATCCTATTGCTTGGCAACATAGATATTATTTGAGTGGATTTTTCCTCTGATAGTTTGCTAATCGATAAATCGAAAGCCACATTTGAAAATAAACCGGATTGACGCTTTTGAAGGCTATCATAGAAAACGAATACGTAACTTTATTTTGTGGCTTATACTGCATGAGACACGAACACACATACTCATAATGTACAATACAATAACACTCCCATTGAAAATAGAAAATGATCCATTGGTTAGGCTAATGATAATTCCGCCCACATAAGTAGTGAACAGTGGAATTTATGTGGTAAAAAGAGAATTATTTTGGCACACTTAGTTCTTGTTTTAAAAACAGTTTAATTTTTATTATTACTGAAGTAAAGCTCTTTAAGAAATTGAAATCAAAACTCTCGTAGAGAAATGAATTGAAATGAAAATAATATTTTCTGGTATGGCAGTAATAGAAATTCCAAATTAAATTTAGAATTAATTAGACGCCCAAGTAAATGAAAATGTTAGAAATTCCTCTTCACTTCCTCTTTAATAATAAGAATCTCAAACTCAAAATCTCAAACATAGAAATTGTAACTCCACTTTATTGTATTGATTTCTAGCTATTTCAGCTACTTTTTCCAAATTTCGCCATTAAATGTTCAAATAATGCTTTGCGATATCTTCTTGCCTAACAGCCATTTAACCAACGATTTTAAAACATGGAAGTACCATACGAAGAGATTCAAACATTTCTAAATGCAACCTTAATTTTTATTCTCTACCTGAAAAATGAAGCTTACGTTGCATTAATGGCTCAACTTGTTTTTTCGAGTCGTGGTGCATATATGTTTCGGAATGGTTTTTATATCGTGCTTTTCAATCAATTTGGGTAAAAGAGGAAACATATTCTTTTCAAGATTTCAAGCCTTTATATTTGCATTTGGATCACTTTGAAGATTGTTGCCAAATATTTTAGCATGGTTGCTTTGTAGAAGTGTTTTCCATAGCTCATTGAGTTTATACAAAATTCTTTCCGCTTATATATCTTGGCTCCCTAGTCTGCCAAGTAGGCAGTGTGTTGCAATCAATTGAAAGAAACTCGGTAAACCAATTGGAAATATATTCTAAGAATCAATAGAATTAAGGGAAATGTTTAATCGATTGTATTGTATTCTATGTCAAGTACCCATTAAATGTCCGCAATATAAACTCTTTAGCATCCCACTGTACTGTTCATTACCCATAATGTTGTGGGTTGTTAATGACATCGACACATTCTTATAATGAATGAATGAAACCAAAGAACGAAAAAATAAAATCATGCCTAAAAACAGTGTATTTAACATCCACGTTAACCAGTAGCGCAAGCAAGGATAAACAAAGACTTCATACAAGGCATTTCTAATGATATTAACAAATTAATAAATGAACACTTATAAGGACGATTGAATGTAGAACTCAATATTGATGACTTGGAAAACAAAAATGTTGTGTCTTAACACTTCAATAATTTTACCACATTGCTGAGCATTCTAGTTAGTGTTCGAGTAGCTGTTTTGTGTTGAACTCTTTGTTTATTTACAGTTGCTTAACACCTTGAAACGTGAAAAGTGAGTTTATCATCAATTCAAAACAAATAAATATCCATCTGCGGTTAATGGTTTAAAATTTCATTAACAAAATAGTATATGATGACAGACGGCATTAACCAAACATTAACACAAACATACTCAGCAGGATATGAATGTTAAAGTTTAAGCTCCATCGCATGATTGTATGACTGTGTGAGTTGAATCGTTCCTTTCTTCTCTAATATAATCCAATGCACACAACTGTTGTTGTATACCCAATGCAAACATTGGTGTGGACACCACACCGAAAAGGCTTAACAAGCATTTGACACATTGAGGACAATTAGTCATTTTGTCAGTTAGGTCTTACGAATTATTAAGAGGATTAGAAGTCAAATACGGTCAAACGCATTTATAAGACAGCAAAGAAATGAACGTTTTGCCAAAGTAAAGTAAAATAAAGTAATTATCTTTTATTTGACATTTCAACGTTTGCCGGAAAGCAAATATGCTAAATAGCTTTTAAAACTAAACTAAACCTCTAATAACACATTAAATTATTTCCTAATCGGCTATTAATTACCATTTAAATTCATATTCATAAAGATCAATTTATTGTTACAAATTTATTCCAAAATTATTCCCTGTTTAGAGTATTAAGGAGTGCAAAAGAAATCAAATAAAAACAATGAAAAATATCTTCATAAGCTAATAATTACGGAATAGAAGAATTAAAAAACTACGATATAAAAATGAATCCAAGAAATGTATTGTGCAATGGACGAGGTTGAATAATTTAATCGAAATTATTTGACTGTGTTACACCAAACATAAAATTAAAGTATAAATGTACATAAAATTCCTTTTATGGATAGAAAAATAATCACAAAAGGTCTCCTTTTCGTAAGCCATCATTATCTTGTATGTTGCTTGTAACGTTCTAAGAGATAATTATGAAGCAATTGTTTTTGCATAGTTTTCATTTAATTTTGATGTCCTCTTGTGTATAAATTAAAAATCATTTCTGCTACTATTTATAAAAGTTAAATACCACGTGTAGGTGCCCTGGCAGTCAAATGAGTAGTTTGCGTGGGTCCGACTCCCACCAGAGAGTCTGGTCTGTTATACTATACCGAGCATATGGTCAAAGTTACTGAGCTAATAATAATTAGAGATAATTTGTAATTATATTGTAATTAAATAAATAAATAAAATAATAAAAATAAATATCATGTGGAAGACAAAAATGCTGCAAATACGGTGCCTTTGTACTGACAGTATTCGTTAGAAATATATTTCAAATAAGGTGCACCTAGTGTCTCAAGAGGATAGAAGTAAAAGGATGTGTACAAATAGATAACAGTGCTCAAGTCCCGTTTGCTGTGTATGACATGACATGACAGTGCTGTAATTAAAACACAGCATAAAATTAACAAATGTAGAGATCCATCTTTACAGAATCGATTTTCGTTACTCCAGAATAAAGCCGATGAAACTCTTACCAAAATAATTAAACCAACACCAATTATCGCTGGATAGCACAACTCGAATGATTTATGTCCTCCAACTTAATAAAAACGAAAAAATTCAAGACAATAATAACACTATGCGACAAAATAAAAATAATAATAATGAAATACAACCAGCTAATGGCATAGTGTCGACTTTAAGCTGTAAGTCCCACCACTCATGTATGAAATTAACACACACAACATAAGTGTTGTGAGAAGTTTGGTCGTAATCTTGACTGAAGGGTTGTAATGCTTCTCACACCACTTACGTTGTGTGTGTTAATTTTATACATGAGTGGCGGTAGTTTAAAGTCGACTCCGAACGACAGATTTTTGAAAAACTTTTAATCGCAATTTTATTTACTCTCAGAGATTTTGCCATATTTTGTTTTTGATGTCTGACCGGGGACTCCGCATTTCCCTGGCCTTTAGTCTAATAAGCCAACACAATACCCACTAGACTACGGCGACTTCCATATTATTCGATTTAATATTCTATGAGATTTGATTGGGCAAACTTGGCAAATGTGAATTTTTTTCATATTTTTTCAAGTTTGTATAAATAAATGGTGACATCTTAATATGTATTCCCTTGAGAAGAAATTAACACTTTGTTTGATCAAATCGAACAATATTTATCCGCTGTTATTATTTAAAGAGTACAACAGTCATTTTATATTTTTCATTAATTTCTTATTTTTTTCTTTTTTAAATTTTTGATGACCAATATTTGAGCAAAGCAAAATAATAATATTTGCAAGGAACACAAATATTACCCGACTTCTGATAGTCTTCCAAACGTAAAATTGACACATTTTGTGGTAAACAATCAAGATCTATCAAAAATTTTGATAATGTTTCCACTGAAAGTCCTTATCAAATGAACGTTCAGTTGATATATAAAAATAATATTACATGGCCTTATACTGTTTATATAATAACTACGGAAATGTCTATCCGATTTTAACAAACACAGTATCAGTCTCTTCACAAGATAATGCACTTTCAGAATATTACCACTTATTTCATATTTTTTAATTAAATTTTGCAATTAAGAATGGCCAAACTTGGAAAAATAAAAAAAATAATATTTTCCAAGTTTACCCGATCAAAACTCATAACATGTAAGTTTGAACAAAATGTTTATGTATACCCTTTAAAAGGTTATTCTCTCAGCTTTCTAAAAAGCTTTGGATTTTTAAAATAGGTTAAAATATGTTTATATAATCAATAAATTTGTCTGTAAAGTCCAAAAAAGGAGTTTGCAGTGTTCGAGAGATATAAAAAAAATATTTTTGAATTCTAATCAACAAAATTCACAACTTGCACTTTGTCATTAGCCGGGGTTATTTGGAGTATAACACTGTGTAATCAAGGAGTTTGAAAAACAAAATCCAGAACCATCTCAGTAGTTCTGGATTGTGTATTCATGGTTCAGCTTAGTTTGCTATCAAATATCATAACAAGATATTTTGCGCTATTGGATAGAGTGATACTTACTCCGTTGAAACTGGAGGTAAAAATTTGGGGACTGTGCATTTCGTTATAAATAGTACTAACTCTTCCCAGAGCATGTATATCCTTGCCGGCAATTACTTCTACCATATCATCTGTGTCAACTAAATAAATAAATGAAAAGCAAAAAAGAAAATTTAAAGTCAAGCCAAGAAGTGAGATTTTAATATGATTTTATTCGTTTTTAACTTCAATACGATTTTTAAGCTCAAATTTTTATTGCGTAGCGTCTGTATACATATTTACAGCTGTGTTCAAAATAATAGGAGTGCTAACATATAATATTTTCAAGGTTCAAATTTTTTGTTGTACCAATTTGCAAAACAAGAAATATTCTAACGATAGTTACAACGGAATGTAAAAAAGAAAATACAAAAGAGAATCCAATTTTTGTGTTTGCCCTTGATTTAAGTTGATCAAAAAAATAGGAGTGTGACTGTTTTTTTTTTAAATAAAAATATAACAGCATATAATTAAAAAAAGAAAAAAGTAAGTAAGAAAGTAAGTATGGAAAAATGGAATTAAAACTTTTCTACAGCGATTTCATATAAATTTTTGTAACAGTGGGACGAGAAAAGCACTGTTCTGAAGAAAAGAGAGAACTTATTAAAAATCTTCGAAAACAAGGCAAAACTTATAAGGAAATTAGGGAACATTAAGTTGCTCCGATCAAATGATCGCAACTGCCTTAAAATATAAAAAAGCCCCAAACGCATAGGCGCAACGCAAAACA
Organism: Sarcophaga bullata; assembly: GCA_005959815.1. Classification (NCBI taxonomy): domain Eukaryota; kingdom Metazoa; phylum Arthropoda; class Insecta; order Diptera; family Sarcophagidae; genus Sarcophaga; species Sarcophaga bullata. The sequence goes on along the minus strand of QOCX01000304.1, from coordinate 225,051 downwards.
TCAACTGTCGATGACCGCCGAAGTGTGCGCTGCAGTAAAATAAATTCTACGGCGTCTTCAAGTGGTTCTACTATTCGTAGACGACTGATATAAAACAATTTATTTGCAAGAAGTCCATGAAAGGTGTCATTGGTGACAAGGCAGCAGTACTCTTAAAGTTTGCCCAAGAATATATCAATTGGCCAAAAGAAAAATGACGATACATACTGTGGACCGACGACAGCAATATTATTTTATTTGGTGGCACTGGGTCTAGACAATACGTTAGGCATCCGCCCATTTTGCTTTTATATGAAGGGCACTCCCATTATTTTGAACACAACTGTATGTAAGTATATATGTATATAAAAATATTATTAGTAGTTGCAATCAGATTTCTGATGAATTAAATTTATTTTTAAACATTTAGAGATACAGCGTTACGATTTTAAAGTTATTTTGCTTCCATTCCGAATTGAAATTAAAAGAATTTAAATCAACAATAAAACTCTACTACGTATAGTATTAAGTTTTCTTAAGTGAATAAAATATTTATTCGGATATTCTCAGTTGGGATTTCCCAAAAGACAAACAGTTTTTGTCCTATAATTTACTAAAAAAATATAAAAATAACGTTTCACATAAATCGTGATCAGCGTAAATGAAGGGAAAATTGTTGAGTTGCTTAAAAGAAATGCAATCCATAATGTTTTTTTTTTTCTTTTTTTTTATTTTTCTTCGTTCTTTACTCACAAACTCTAAACTTTATTAACAATAAACCAAATTATATGGCGGTAACATTACAAAACTTACAACTGAACACTCAATTCAGGTACATATTACCACCGCCCCCGCGCCAGCCATACAGCATAATGAGACATTTCAAGAATTACTTGAATCCTACACATGCACGCACACGCTCACAAATTTCAGCATAAAAATTCGTTTGCTAAACCATTCCATACAGATGAACATGTATGTATGTATGTATGTATGTATGTATGTATGTGTATCATACATGCGTAGGTGGAAGTGTATATGTGTGAGTACTTTAAATAAATAAGTACCAAGAAATATATGTAAGGACTGCTAAAAAATTAATTTCGGAGCATTAGAAAAATCCTTCAGGCTATAATGTTTCTGAAAATGTGTGTGTGTGTGTGCGAGTGTGTCTGTATGTGTAACAAAAAGGTATATGACATTTTGACACGTACGTTTTTCCTTAACGTTGTTACATACTATTTTGTTCTTCTTATTTCCCTTTTCGTTTTTTTTTTGTTCTTTTTGTCCAAATATTTCGTTTATTTTGTTCCACTTTAACACCTCCGACCTGTCACTTGCAACTGTATTTCTATCGAAGCACTTGTTGTTGTAGTTCATTCTGTTCGAGCACTCACGGATGATATTAAAATTCACCTCGAAAAATTTTACAGCGTACAGAGGATTGCGATAGGATCATAAAATGGCTTATGACTGTTAGTTACTACATCTACTTAAAGGCACTTCTTTTTTTTTTTTGGTATTACTTTGTGCGCCTAAAACTACTCACAACGTTTTAACTGCCGACAAACATCCTGAAATATGAAGTATTTCTCTCAGTTTTTACTGTGTTATATTGTAATACCAACAAATAATGACACAGAGGCATATGTGCAGAACTTTCCAAATTAAATGATACACTGAAAATAGAATTTGTTTAAAGAGAGTTTAAAAATCCACATTCCTTTCAAAATAATAGATAAGTACACACTGAATGTATTTAAGAAATTAATCTGAAATAAAGAATATGCGAACTGCAGTACTCAATATGGATATGCTTCTTACTTTTATAGAAATCAAGGGAGGATAATGAATATTGATGAACACATTTTTTCTCCAAGTGTGAGTCTTAATAATTTTGAAAGTTTACTAACCTTTGTAATGTGTGTGCGTATGTGTAATCCAATAAAAATACATTCAAACGTCCTCAATAAAATGTTAAAATGAAATTCCATTTCCTTTACTGCTAAACTTACAAACGTACGAATGTAAGTGGGGATTTAGTTTGGTTGTTAAAGCAGACTCAATTCAACTCATCTTATCTCAAATTGAAGCTTGAAAGCTAATGTTGTCATTCGCATTGTAAGAAACAAATTCACATGTAATTGACAGCACCATCCTCCACTCGGTACCCGCTTATGGTCTCTTCAACATCGTCATCATTATCGTCATCATCATCATCATCATCGCCATTAAACAGAGAGTGAGCGAGACTGATAGAAACCAAAATGAACCGAACGAAGGAAAAACAAAAACAGACCTACACACAAACGATACCACAAATAAGACAATTTTAAAGGTCTTTGGTATGAGATTGGGAATAATTCTCAAAGAAAAAATGATTTTTGCACTTTCTTGTGCACATTTTTCATTAACAGACTCAATCTAAAATGTACCTGCTTGTATTCATTCACATACGCTTACGTATCTTTGAGATATTGAATTGTCCTTAATGCACTATGGGCTAAATATCATATTTCGTATGCAAAATGATAGAACAAAGAAAAATTGAAGTGCTTAAAAGCGAAAGTATTCTTAATCGCATAAATCAACAGTTATCCGAAAGAAGCGATTATTTACGATTTTAACGAAATAATCTCCGGTAAATGTCATCGTGTGTTCAATATAGAAAAGTCGATTGAAGTTCCAAGTAATTGATGATCAAAACACAATGTAATGTGATATTTTTAATGAAAATAATAAATTCTATCTGATAAGAACCGAAAGGATAGTCTTATTTGTAGAAACGTGTGAACGAGATAGAGAGAGAGAGTGAGAGAGAGAGTGAGAGAGTGAGAGAGTGAGAGTGAGAGAGACAGAGAGAGAGT
>QOCX01000304.1:158806-215771 GCA_005959815.1 Sarcophaga bullata | reverse complement strand
TTTCTTTTTCTTTTTCTTTTTCTTTTTCTTTTTCTTTTTCTTTTTCTTTTTCTTATTATCCTTTTAGTATAGAAATGTATTCAATTTTATTGGTTTTACAATTTTTATTTTTTTGCAGATTTCAGCGTTTTAGCTGTATTTGTTCCTTTTTTTCTGAGACTTGAAATAATTTTAATATTGTTTTAACAATATTCAATTTAATTTTGAAATTCACAATCTTCACAATCGATTTTTTCACAATAATTTGTATTCTTTTCTTTTATTACATTTACGTTTGTCTTCTTGTTGTTTTTCTATTTTTTTTAACTTATTCGTTTAATTTAATTTTTACATTTAAATTCATTAGCCTTTCTTTCAACTGTACTTACGTTTTTTGTCCTCACTGTGTGTGTTCTTAAGTTTTATGTTCTTTTTTTTTTATTTACCCTCTCCTTATTTTCATTTTTATATTCCACGGAATGCCTTCATTTGTAATTGATTCATACATACATACATAACTGGCCATTACAACCCTTTAGTCAGGATTACGGCCTAGCTTCTCACACCACTTATGTTGTGTGTATTAATTTTATACATGAGTGGCGGGACCTACAATTTAAAGTCGACCCCCAACAACAGTTTTTTGTGAAACTTTTCATGGCAATTTTATTTACTCTCCGAGTTTTTGCCAGAAATATGCTGAGAGGAAGCCGTCGAAGAAATATTTTCTTCACAATTCGTTTTTTTGATGTCTGACCGGGAATTTGAACCCTGGCCTTTAGTCTAATAAGCCAACACACTACATACTAGATTACGGCGATTTGTAATTGATTACTAATTAGATATTCTGAGCTTGTTTTCTTTGTTTTTTATGACGGGTTCTTAGATTTCATTCTGTTACGGGGTATTGGAGGGAAGTTGAACTTGAGCTTTGGAATTATAAGTTTCAGTGAGACCACCGTGAAGTACTATAAATTTGTTCATAGAGTTAAGGCTCGTAGGACTATGAAATAACTTGAACGTTATTTTAAAACAAACTCTCTTTCAGAAGATTGAGATCTAGGAATTGAAACAAATTTGGCTAATCTTCTGGAGAGAATTTGTTATTATAATTGTTCGTTTTCAATTATAATTGGGGTTTAAGGAATCAAGGTAGAATCAACGAAATATTAATAATAAATATTTCTTATTTCTGGTAACGTTATGTTATGCGAAACTCACGTTGTTAAGACTACTAATTGTAGGTACACATGTAAATATAATTTAATTTACAGATAAGTATGTAGGTGTAATAAGATAATTCGTTTAAGAATTTAAAAAGAAAATGATTGTTGATTATAATTTTGATTACAAGAAAAATTAAGAATTTTATAAGAAAAGATAAATTCGAATATTATCGTTGGGTGCCGTGTACAAATAATCTTTTTTGTTGTAATGTGTTAGTGGTAATTAACAAAAAATTTGATTCAAACTCATTCCAATAACACGTCAAATTTCCAATACAATACAATACAATTAAAAAGATAATAATTCAAATAATAATTGAATTCAATGAAAAAATGTGAATTATTTTAAAGAAAAATTTTAATTTTTAAGATTGACGATTAATCGAATAAATTCAATAATTTCCTGTAATTTCTCTTTTAACTATACAACTAGGACTTCGTAGTCTTCAATTTCAAATCCGTTCTATATTACCGTGTGAAATGTAATTCCCAATTTGTTATTAATTTTGTCTTTTAAACGTTTCGTTTGGACACAAGCACACACAAGCGTAACAATAATCAGAAGCGCAATGATAATCTGCAGTTATTGTGGTGTAAGTATTAATGAGTCAGAAGTTCTTGATGTTCTGTTCATGAAAATTCAATGTGCTGGGGCCTTCAACCAAGACATTTCTCATTTCTCGAAAGAATCATTCAAGTGTCTCGGTCTCTTATGACCGTTGCAATGTTGCTTGTGTTGTACTGTCCTGACGCTACTACTACGGATTTTGCTCTAACAAAATAAAGGAATTTGTTTCCGAAAATCGTATATTCTTACATGGCAGTCGTTTTTCTCGTAGAGCACATTCGAGTGTGGTCAATTGGCCAATGGGCCATTACAGAAAGAAATTGTTCTTTAGCCGGACTATCCGTATGTGAAACTAACTATCTGCAGAGGTCTTTCCTGTCACTGATAGTATTCAAAGAATGAAATCTAATATCGTCATACACTACTCCCTCTGTCCTCCGTTCCATAACCTATTTTCCTAATATCAATACAATGCATTGCATGAATAAAGGCCATCCCCTGAGTCCTGGTCTTTTAGAAACAAATATTCCAAGGAATGTTTTAAAAATTGTAATAGATTAAGACGAAATTCATTCATTAATTTTTGATAGAAGCCTACACCTAACCATCGGAATGAGTAGTCCCTGTTCTTAACGAAATCAAGACAATGCTTCCCAAATATACCGAGAAAATTTACAATGCAATTGTATTTTCCTGTCGCTGATTGCAATTAAAAAATTTAAATCAAAAACTATTGCCAACAGAAATTAGGGATTTATTACCAGCTGGAATTATTATGACCAAGAAATCACAGATATTTTAATAATTTATAAATTCCTAAACTGACAAACAACTTCAACTTAATTGTTGTGTCGTGGCCTGCTGTAATATAATTAGGCTGCTCTAGTATCGTAGTGGTAGCCTTAATACCTTCCTAATTATTACAAAATAATTTGTAATCGTATTGTAGATTATATATGATATAATATTAGAAAATAGCTTGTCTTATTTTAATACGAACTATAATTTTGTCCGCAGCTGTATATTCATAACCCCTAAACCGAAAGAAACTAAGCCAATGGAAACACACATACATACATATTTAATTATGTATACATGCACTAATTTTCTCTTCCTTCTAATGTATAAAACAACAACAAAAAAATACGTTTTTAAAGTTCTAGTCGAAATAACGGTTTTTTTTTAATATCAGAAGATGCACATACACACGTCACATCACATCACATCACAACACAACAAGGCGAAACATTATTAGAGGCGAAATCAACTTCGGTGTTTTTACTATACAATTAAAAATCCGACCAAAAACAACAATAAACACAATGAAAAAAAAAGAAAGAAAGACTTTTTTTTATATAAAAAGGTGGTTGGTTGTCTGTTGCCATCATTATTTTTATATTTTTTTTTTTTAATTTTTTTTTTCTTATTAATTCCTTCAGTTAAATCCCCCAAACAAACAAAAAAAGGACTTACCACCACCATACATATGTATGTGCATACCTTAATGAAAGTGAGGGAGTGAGAGTGATCTCTTGCAAATTTTTCCATTTAAATTTTATTAGATTTGGTTTTTTTTTTTTTTTTTTTTTTGTTATTGTCTTTATTTCTCGCTTGTACTTTTCTGTTTTTTTTTTTTCGTAATTACATCCAATTAAATTTGTTCTCATGTCTCATGTCTCTAACGTAGTCTACAGATTTAAGGGTGACGTTAAAGTCATTTTATCTATGTAGATAAGTGCAGAATGTCACTGAACGACAAAAGGGCAAAGTTAACAAATAATTGTTGGTGTTGTTGTTGAAGCTGCTGGTGGTGGTGGCGCCCGCCGATAAATAACTTTAGTTTTATTACAGTAAATAAAAAGGAAAATTAAAAAAAAAATAATTTCAAAATTTTCTACAACAACGAGAGTTTAGTTTGACTGTAACATGTCATAATCAAAAATATACTTGGATGTAAAAAGGATACTGAGTTAAATTCTCAGCCATATTCATCCATTTAGAGCATCAGTGAGAGTAGAAAAAATTGTATATGATTATATGCCACTCACTAACATTGTAAAGCTACTTTCATCACATCACATTGCCTTACAACATTTCCATCCTGTCAGCGTCATCTTCAGCATTTATACGTTGAATTTAACTGTGAGCATATCTTTTGTTTGACACATTTTTTTAACTGCAATTATAATTTTTTTTATTGTATCCGCCGTAGTCTAGTAGATATTGGCTAATTAGATGAAAGACTAGGGTTCGAATCCCCGGTCAGACATCAAAAACGAAATATGAAAAAGTACTCCTTCGGCGATTTCTCCTCAGCAGATTTCTGGCAACAACTCTGAGAGTAAATAAAATTGCCATGAAAAGTTTCTCAAAAAAGTCTGTCATTCTGAGACGACTTTAAACTGTATGTCCTGCCACTTTTGTATAAAATTAACACACATAACATAAGTGGTGTGAGAAGCTAGGCCGTAATCCTGACTAAAGGGTTATAATGACCAATTATGTGTATAATTTGTATGCCCACAATCAATCAAATATTTATTATTGGCAAAATTGTAAGGGGATTGGCAATTTTCGACTTTCAAGGTTAAGAAAAAAAAAACCGGGTTGTTGTAAGCTCCCGAGGTTAGGTTATTTAGTGTAGTTTGCCATTCACAGGCAAGTTCATCCGGTAGCCATATAGTCCATTATGTTATAAAGTATGAGGTAGGCCTCTTTGTCATGGTTCATTAGTGTTAGTTTTAACCACCCCGAGCTTCGAATAAAACCGGCCAGTTCCTTTTGTAACATGTTCGCTATCATGCCCAGATCTTCAAACGTTCTGTCACCGAGAACATCTGTGCTGAACTACAGGTCACTCGCAAGAAAGCAAGTTTGTTTTCTCTACATCTTAACATCTTCTGGAGCAATTCCTGTTAGAGTATGAATCTCGTTATGTCCATTATGTCCATTGCTGGAGACAGAAGTTTTGAAATTGAATATCTGTTCTGCAGTACAGGTCACTCGCATAAAAAGTGTTGCAACAATTTCGTTTTCTCTACATCTTGGCAGATTCTGGAGTAACCCTGCTGCTTGTGCAGTGTTCCATTAGAATTTCTGTTAGAGTACGAACCTTGTTAGTTCCCTTGTCTTCCTGCTGTCCATTGCTGGAGACAGAAGGTTTGAAATTTTAGTCTTACTTCTCCCAAGATTTTTTTGTCAAGCCCCTTTAAATTACAATTAATTGTGTAAATTTTATATAATTAATTAATTTTTAATAGTTTAAATAGTGCAGTGCATAGAGGACATATCTTATGATAGTTTGACTTCAATCTTGGCTTTCTTAGTGATAGTGCGCAACGTCCACCATAATCTGCATCAAAATTTTTATTTATCTTTTTTGACAATCGCATAAAATCTTTGTTGTTTTGTTATTGTATTTTTTTTTTCTTTCGTTTTTTTTTTTTTTTTGTTCTAAAATATATCCGCAATGTTTTGTACTCAACAAAACCCACACATAATATTGTCTGATAACACACAGTTTCCGATGATGGTTCATGGTACTTGTATTTTATTTAATTTCAATCATGATATAAAATACTAAAAATATTTATTAATCGAAACTATTTTAGAGAAATTGTCATCTGAAAGATGTCAATTACATAAACAATGATGTTTGTTTTTAAAGCCAGTGACATTAGGATGAAGTACAAAATATACATACATATGCACATACCACACATAACGATCATTTCAGTTAAATGTGAAAAATAAAAAAAAAGAAACCTGCATTGTACACGTGCTGCGTATGTATTTTCTTTCAAATACAAAAATTTTACAAAACTTTTCTACGTCAAATATTTCTCCGTATCTGTGCTGTCATGAAAAATATCAATAATATCGAATGACAAAATGTGGTTAAATAAATGTCAGAAAGTTTTCAATGGACCGGGAAATAAAAAAATAGCCAACATATCATCAGAAATAATAGACATTATACACATACATACAAATGATTTAATTTTTTTCTCATTTTTTTGTTTTTTTTTTTTGCTTTGTGACAATATAAATGACATGGCATGGCAATAAAGACCACTAGACCATGGTAATATGGGTATTTATGCATGTGTACCAACCATACATACAATACATAGGCTAAGCATGGTGTGTTGTTGGTCTGTGCATGTGTTTGGAATAAATTTGCTGGTCTTATACATGAATGCGGATGGTTAAAACAACAGAAAGAGTGCATTAAACCCAACTGAAGCACACCCAACCACCCATTACAACATCAACCAACCAACTTATGGAAAAACTATAGAAAAGCATACAACAAACATACATACAAACATGTGAACACATGCATATATTTGTATACTTCTACAAATCGTACATATACCCTGATATAAGTAAACATATTTACAAACACAAATATGTAAGAATATATTGTATATGTTTTTACATCGTGTATGAGAGTTGTGCGATAATTATCGTCATTACTGTCAAACTTTAAAATATTTTCAAATCAAAACAAATTAGGAAAGATATAATTTTATCTAACAACTGACATCAACGATATGTTTTACTCTTTCGGAAAAACCTTCCCTTTTTAAATTTTAAGTTCTCTTTTGAATACATTTGGTATAAAAATTCTATTAAATTGAGGTTTTTAACAGACTTAAAGAGCCCTTAGTCAAAATATTCTGCAGCTCTATATCGGGCAAACCGAAACATCTTCGTATATTTGTTATATAGGGTGGGTGATTTAAAAGTTTAAAGTTTTGAAAATGAATTTTTTTTCTTGTTGTAAAGTACAATTTTCAATTTCAATTTACAGTTTCGGTTAGAAATCGAATATTATTTCATTCATATGTATATATATATTCATTCATTACCAAACGTTTGACGCAAATTGATTGTAGCATGAGATGTGTGACAAATTACAGGATTCTGTTGAAACCAAACATCGTTCACATCAGTACCATGAAGAGCGAGTACAAAAATATAGGTTATCAAGGTGCGATAGGTGTTTCTATTGATCGTAATGGTTGCACCGTCCTCATTTTCAAAGAAATATGATCAAAAATACTCCCGCACCACAAGCCACACCAAACAGTCACTCGTAATGAGTGCATTCGCTTATGTAAGGTCATGTGTTAGTTTTCAGAGCCCCAAATATGGAAGTTTTGCTTATTAACGTACCCACCAAGATGAAAATGAGTTTCATTCGAAAAGATGATTTTTTTTGTAAAATCGACATCAGCATGCAGTTTCTCGTTGGCCCATCTAGCGAAGCGAAAACAAAGCGGATGGTCACCTCTTGTACCAACTGAACTTTGTTAGGCGCCATACCGAGATCTTTTCGAAAAATTTGACGTATACTGGTGCGTGAAATGTTCAATTCTTGAGAACATTGATGTTGATTAGTCAAACTCACAGCTCTGATATTTTCGTGTGTATGCACTGTTCGAATACTGTTTCGAGTTTCAAGAACTTTTGCTTATACCGGGCACTGTTGTCCCAAATTTTGTACGACATTTTCCTACAATTTCCAACCAATTGCCGTTGATTTGGAAATAAATTTCCAATAAATCCCAACGTTGCTCAATGAGACTAGTATTGCCAGAATCAAAATGACCGATGGGTCAAGTCTAAACCGGTAGATGGCCCATCCTATAAATTTGTAATTCCATGTAAGCACAATGGAGCATGATTTATATTGATTGTTAATCTTTAAAATTTATTTGAGTTTGTTAAACGATATGCTGACTAATACTTACATTCATAACATAACGAACAAAGCATAACAGTTTGATAATAATTATGGTCGTCGATTCTACCTAAAATACGGTTCTGCTACAGATTCAGGTAGAACAATAAATGTTGGCTTACTTGACAGGAGCTCAAAAGGTTCAACTTTAGCTCTAGCATCTCGATAAAAACAGAAAAAAGCCTTGAGAGTTAATACTTGCAATGAATAAGCTTCTGAAATCTGCCGTTTGGGGTCAACGTTAAACTGTAAGTCTCACCACATTAATTAAGTAGTCAGAGTAGCACTGTTTAAATGCGACAATTCTTGTACGACGCAATCCTTGCTGACATCTACTGAAGATTCTTTGGAATATTCATCTACGTTCGACTGATAAACGAAGAATGACAAATTTTGCTTATCACACCAACACAATTACAATTGGAATTGTAAAGAATTGTTTTGCATAAGAATTACGCTTTTAAATATATTTTCGAGATAAATAACTTATAAGACAGCTCTCGCATGTGTACAGGGGGAAAAAACCCCTAGTTTGTTCGACGTTAACTAGTATTTATGAATACGTATTCATTTAGCCAAGTTTGCCAATTTAATCAATGTAATTGCATATAACCAATGAAGGTGTAGTTGTTTTTGTTTTTGTGTTTTTTTTTAATCCCGTTGGCAATGGCGCTTTAGTAGTGATACATAAATATTGCATACACCATTGCCACCACTCCACTGTTGCAATGCATGTGATGGGGAAAAGTCATTCAATCATCGTGCCACATAAGAAGCAGTAAACGTTTCGTAAATAAACAGCAGGATACCAGGACAGCAGCAGCAGAATCAATACACAAAACCGAACTTGTTATAGAAAAGAATCTCATTTTTCATGGTAGACGTGACTTGAAATTATTGCTTGAAATAGCCACTTGACTTGACTGCATCTCAATTTGCCAACCAATTGTCTCGTTCCCCAAATGAACGTTTGACTAGGTAGCTCTAAATAAGGCCAATGAATGAGCGAAAGTCAAAACTGATAGAATATTCGTATTATTTTAGTTTCATGTAAGTTTTTTTTCCTTTTTTTTCTGCCAAGGAATAGAAAACTTTTACATGCTCGTCTTGAAACTCTGAATTTATAGAGAGGATTCTGTTGACCAACACATTCCCTGTAATACAATCTCAAACGGCGGACTAATATGGACAATATGCAATATGACAGTGATTAACAACAAATACATGCTGATGGAGTATTACAGACGGGCATTCCTCCTCTACCTCTTATTGGATGGTATCTTTCGTATGCTTCATACTGAAATTCAAGCTCGGTTTGAAACAAGTATGCTTGTAACTTTTGACCCCAAATGAAACTTGTTGATGAAGATTTAAAATAAAAATATTGTACATGAATTTTAAAAGTGTTTCACAACAGCTTGGACTTAACTATGGTACTCGAAAGAAAATAATCGTATCTTTCATATGATGCCATCATAGACGCATTTCATTAAATTTTATGAAAGAAATACAAACATTGTACAACAATTTTTATAAGAGCATGTATGCATTCAACTAGCCGGTAGCATTTCTAAATCAGAGACAAATAAATTATATTCCGAGAGATGTTGTAAACACAATAAACGCAGCAATCTCTCAAAAATAGAATACATGGGTGTATATGGCATTGATTATTTTAAAGGTAGCTCGACAACAAGCAAAAATTCTTCTGCTTTGCTTATTGGTTATTGGTTATTCGCAGCAATAACAGAATTAGTGCTCACAGTGAGAGGATTTTTGATGGCGATGAGAGGATTAATGCTATCAATACAATAACATTCAAGAAACAGAGATTTTGAAATCGCGATGTATGAAATATAACGCCAAGCAACGTTTTAGTGGAACTATTATGCTTATGCTTTGCTACTGCTTTATTTATTATAATTAATACGCATCCGTCTTACCTTAGGTTGCAATTGTAAAATTGTTGTGCATGCAGCGTTGCGTTTATTGTGTGATAACAAATGCGAATTCATTTTGTTTCATTTTCTAAACTACTCCCTATAATTTCGATCATAGGACATCTAAATCTCTTTTTACATTACGTTACCAAAATAATTCGTTACAGCAAATTCCAGCTTTGATGATTGTGTATATATTTTGTAGAAAAATATTTAAATTTTTGGTGGCGAAATTGTCTAAACGCTATTAAATCTTTCTATTTAACTTATCATGAAATTAAGTTTCAATGAACTAAACAAGATCATCTCTGGCAATATTTGTATAACGTGCATATACAGCTGTTCGTTCAAATAGTGCCACTACAATTGAAAGGTTTAAAACCAGCAATAGTTCCCAAAAATAAAGAATGATTTTTATCTTTTTGGACAATTGCGATCGATACCAACAAATACTGTTTTATGACATGAAACTGGTAATAGAATACTAACTAAAAATGTAAAATAATATTCAATTGAATGCTAAGTTAGGTAGGAGATGAGTGCCTATCCAGGAGAGTTGGATGGAGCGCATGGGGCCCATTGTAAGAACACAGTTCTCCGCTATCGGTTAGTGCCGGAATAACTCGGAGCTTCTAATGAAGCTAGTTAGACTGCAATTGTGAATACTTGACAGTTTCTTCATATCATCTACATAGCAGGCACCTTGGTCACAGTTCTTCACTATCTTTCAGTGCCGGAATAACTCGGAGCTTCTAATGAATATAGTTAGACTGCAGTTGTGAATACTTGACAGTTTTTTTATATCATCCACATAGCAGGCACCAAAGTGCCTTTTTTTGCTACGGTATAGTGTCGGAAATCAACCCAACAACCGAAGAACATTCTCCTCTTCTTCTTCATCGCTACTGCTTCCGTAGAACTCATTTACAAAATGTTTAAAAGTAATGTGTTCCGCATACGTCCGAGTAATACAATGCCCCATAATGATACTCACAATCATACTAAGCGTTCTTCTTTGAAGTTGAAACAGACATACAGTGCAGACAAATGTGTGCAATCAATAAAATAATTTCATTTAATTTTCTTTTTTTTTTACCTTCAGTTATTTTTTATAATTTTATCTTATATTTCATAAATTCAAAAACATACCAAAAGCGACGTTTTTAAATTTTGTAAAACGTTTATTTATCATAAAATAGAAGAATGAATTTAAACTATAATAAAAGAAATTTAATTCCAATTGTTATTCGTTTTCTAATTTAAATAAATACCTACCAAACATACGTACAGGCATATATAATTGGTCATAAATCATGATAATCCTTTAGTCAGGATTACGACCTAGCTTCTCACATTACCCATGTTGAATGAGTTAATTTTATGGATGATTGGTGGGACCTACAGCTGAAAGTCGACATCGAACGACAGATTTTTGAGAAACCTTTCATGGCAATTTTATTTACCCTCACAGATTTTGTCAGAAATCTGCTGAGAGAAAATCGCTGAAGAAATATTTTTTCATATTTTAGTTTTGATGTCTGACCTAAGGTTTAAACCGAGGCCTCAAGTCTAATAAGCTTACATACTATCTACTACGGCGAATTCTTAAATAAATACTTTTTTTATTTAAAATTAAAATTAATACCACTGTGCTTAACACGGACTATTTAATAAAAATCTTGATTATTTCACAATATTTCTATTCATTGTTTTTGTTGGATATTTAATCTTGGTTTTGTTTAATTCTCCTAAATTTCAAAGTATTTGTATTTGTTTGGTTAATTCCTCTTTACCATAAATTTTGTTGTTGCCATGTTTTATTATTTACATTAAATTTGTTTCTTATCCTGGTAACACTATTATGCACCTTGGCATTAAGTCAATAAATTTTTCACAAGTCTCAACCGGAATAACTTGTTTTTATTTCTTAAGAAATTTTATTTAGTTTATCGCTACATTAGTTGTCGAATCAAAGTTTTGTAGGATGATCGATCATACTTCATTGTATGGTCGAAGTATGATCGATCGATCACAAATAAAGATCCTGTTCGACTGTATTAGAACCAGTAGCATACCAAGAAGAAAGAAAAGAATCATTCTGGTAAAGTTACACTAGTCAACTAAACTGGTCGTCATTGTTTATATAAATCTCTGTTTTTTTTTCTTAATTTATGTATTTAATCTCAGCTGCCACATGAAAGTTGATTAATGGCAATAACTCAAATAGTATTCGGACTGCATAAGCACTTTTATTCTGTTTCCAAAAGTTGTAGTTTGAAAATCTACTTCAATTTAAAAACATAAACGAGCGCAATTTCAAAATTTATTGATATATTCTGTTGCGTAATACGTTATTTTATTTTGTTTCGTTTTTTTTTAATTTATGGAAATAATATTTCTTTAACGTCAAAACACAGACAAAGACCAAGACCAAAAGAAATAATATTTTTGAAAAGCTACGTTGATCGCTTTCTACCATAAAAATAGAAAGAAAAAAAAAAACTAAAACTGTCTGCGCCCCTAAATTAAAAGAAAGGAAAAATAAAAAAGAAAAAATAAACCAACCTGAGCCTAAAGAAAATTAACACAGCAACCACCAAGCGAAAAGCGAAACGACTTACCCACTCAACCATTAAACCAGCCATTTACTAACTCCTCAGTTACAAATGTACATATAATGGGGATCCCATTTTAAATTTTTACAACCATCACTACGCATATATATAATAAAAGCATACTGTGTCTATGCTGATGTTTGTAACATTTTAAAGAAAAGATTTTAAATTGCGTTGAATTAAAATATTTTTCATCGATTTTTACCACTGAACTAAAAAAAAAAAAAGTTTGTTCCACAAAAGTTTTGTTCAGAGCAACAAAATGTTTCCTTACTTACCTCATACGTCATATTTCCTGTAGATGCCACACATGATTCTATATGTTGCAAATGGAATGGTATACACAATATGTATGACGGGTGCAATAATGTCGGTGTTAATCGGCTGTAACTTTCTTAAAATATTTTCTCTTCTTCTTTGCTGTTGCCATTGCCGTATTGTGGATATTTTTTGAAGCATAATCTTAACAGCCAGACACCTGTTCGTTTAACAAGATTTCATATGTAAAGGCAAATCAACTCAATTCAACTCAATACTCGTGCAAGTGTTTGTGTTTAAGTGGTGCAGTGATGCCTACACATGCACACATTTACTCTCTCTCTCTCTCTCTCTCTCTCTCTTACTTCTGTTTGAAGGGTCAGATTCATTTTAAAACTTATTTGCATTTAAATGGTTTTTAGTGGATTCATTTCCCGTATAAATACGGTACACTTGGGTGTATGTGTGCATTTGCGTGTCTACAAATGTTAGATCCTTAAAACATAGTATTTTTAAACTTGGCTGACTATGTAAACATTTTAACCTGTGTGTGCGCGTGTGAATATTTTCACAAAATCAATCCAATGGAATGTTGTGTACAAAATGAGAGCGTCTGAGACATTAAATTCTTTATTCTTTTTATTTTATTCATCGGTTTCATTTGTTATTTATTTCTTTTGTTATTTTTTTTTTATTTCTTTATTGCATAAATATGTGTTATTGGACTAATTTTACCGCTTTGGTACGTTATTCAATTCTCATTAAAAAAATAAATTGAATTATTTCTAGGGATTGATTGAAATATAATCTCAGTCCAAAGACTATCGATTTTGGGGCTGATATTTTTGCATTACTATACAAATAATAGAATTTATTTAAATATTAGATACAAAATATATATGAAATAACGTATGTAAATGTGCTTGAATGTGATTTTCAACCGTTACTAAATCTATACTTTCAATGTAACTTTTTAACATTTCAATTTCGTGCCAAATTCTATTTCACAAAATAATGCCAATCGCTTCATACAGTTGTAGCTAGTTAAACGATATATAATGAATCGATACTAAGTAATAAAGGGTGAGCCATTTAAAGGGTTAAATTTAAAAATTCAATAGAAAAAAACACCTTAAAGTACAACTGTTCCGGTTAGAAATGTAATATTATTTCATTCATATGGCTGGCCTAACGTTGCTTAAATGAAAATTGATTCATTACGTTCAAGGGAGATAATATACTGAATTTTGTGATCGAATAGTATGACATGAGTATTGTCGGATTCTAAATAACCGATGGGTCAAATTAAAACTAGTAGATGGCCCATCCGATACAATTGCATAGTATTTTTACTGTAAAAGCATCCATACTAAATCAAAGTATTAAACACATAACATACATAATCGGCCATTACAACTCTTCAGTCAGGATTACGGCCTAGCTTCACACACCACTTGTGTTGTGTGTGTTAATTTTTATATATAAGTGGTGGGACCTACAGTTTAAAGTCGACTCCGAACCACAGATTTTTTTGAGATTTTTTTTCGGAAGTCGCCGAAGTAATATTTTTTTTTTCATATTTCGTTTTTGGTGTCTGACCGGGGATTCGAACCCTGGCCTTTCCTCTAATAAGCCAACACACTACCTACTAGACTACGGCATCTTCAAAGTATTAAAACTCACTGTTATTTAACTTAAATGTAGAGAATGTAACACTAAGTAAAGTCTACCCATAATTAGAGAACTTGTACAATTTAAGTTCTTATTGTTACGTTTTTTAAATTTTGTAAAACGTTTATTTATCGCGAAAATAAATCCCTTATTTCTGAATGTTATTAGTTTCTTTAACAATTAAATTGATAACAGATAACAGAGCTATCAATTTTATTCATGATCTGTTTTAACACAGACGGAACTTTTCGGTGTTCAATACCACCGAACACGCACTATTTAGTACAACTTTTAGTTATAGACTCACGTCTTAATACTGACTATTCACGACTACGTGACAGCATCTATCGCTTTTCTCTCTAAGTATATCCATTTTTATTTTTATATCTGGTAACTTTGGATATCTGTTAAGTTGGAAATATTTTATTATCTTTATTTGTGTTTAAAAACAATTTGATTTCACTTGCAGATATCGTGCGATTATTGTTTTTTTCTGCATTTCTTTCACAAATAATGAACATTGAAAAAAATCTCCTCAATTTCCTCCAGCATTGAAAATACCAACGTGTAGAGATTTTTTCCTATCTATGGCAACACTGGTTGTATGTTAAATTTTCGTACTTAAAATCTAACGTGGTAATGAGGCATAGCTCTTTCTATAAACAATTCGAAAAAGTACCAAAAACACTTGGCGCATGGCGACACATCAAATTTGGATACGTCTAGAAAATTGTTTTATATTGTTTAGCCTAATAAGTCATCAGAATTGCACCTTCAAACTTCATTGTATACGAAGATAGTGAAAATCAAAAAGTCTGTATTCTCAAATACCATGCCTATACGCCTTAGTATTTTTTTTTTTTTTTTTGTACCAACACAATAACAAAAAAGATAAGTTTGACCATTCTTGCTGTGTGGCCGTACAACTTTAAATAAAAACTGAGCGTTTATTGAATTGGGGCGAATTGAGGTTATCTTCATATGTTTGAGATAAAATTATGTACCAGTCAACTCAGTTCAATGAGAAATTGAGTTTAATTTAATTCATTTTGAATTGAATTAATTTTATCGATCTTTTAATAAAACTTTACCGAATGCCCACAAAAAAACTTAGTGCGAACAATACATACACTAGCAATAGGTGCATATTTCACTTTTCTAGGATATTAAAATTATTGTTGCATACAAAATGTAACCTCATAGCTCTTAATGGTAAAATTTTTCAAATTTTTAATATTTCTATTTGGATTTTATTATCATTTTTTTTTTGGATTTTTTTTTGTTACCACAAATATATTCTTGTTTATTGTTTTCGTGTGCATTTATTATGTGGAAATGTTAATAAAAGAAAATCATCAACAACCGCTAACAATAGCAACAACAGCAAAATATTCAAAAACTTTTTAAAATTCCTGAAGCTAAACATTAAACCACAGCCAAAGTTAAGCTGAGCGCAATGAATTTCATTCACAAAACAAAAAGGAATTCTTTCCAAAAATCCATGGGGGGGAGTATATTAACAACAAACGTATAAATAAATGACGATGTAAACAATTCAGTTGCAAATCTGTAAATTGTGCATAATTAAGTTTCAGAAAATATGGAAAAACAAAACAGAATAGAATGGAATCGCATTTGAATGAAATTTCAAACTGGGTTAATACAAACATATATACATACGTAAGTATGTTCGAATTACAAGCGTAATTTTTTTTTGTGTTCATTCGATTAGATTTATATTCCCTGTTTTAATGCAAATCTTTTCAACTGTAAACAAAATTCAAATTTCATCTGGAATTTTGAAACCAGATTTACATTTTCTAAAAATGATTTGAAAATTTGGCAAACTATGAAAAATATGTACATACATATGTATGGATATGCTTTCACATGGAATAAGTGTTTTATTCGAATATCAATTGTACTTCAGATTTAAATTTTATTAATCGATACAACCAATAAGGGTGTGATAAAAAAAATTATTTTAAATATCATTTTGAATAAATGCGATTAATGAAACTAAATCCAAGCAAAGAAAGAGGGGAAAAGAGAGAGAGAGTGAGAGTGAAAAAAATAATGGAAGATTTCAAAAATCCAATTTTTTTTTTTTTTTTTTTTTTTTTTGTAATAAAATTTTTTATTTGCAATTGATTTTTACAATAATAAATAAATGTGAAAATTTCAAAAGTTTTTATCATATACACCACAGAGTTAAGTTAGATTTATATGTGTGTGTGTGTATTTAGAAAATAAATCAATAGATAATGAAGAAAGACCATGTTTACGTTTAAGCCTTTTAACACCAGCAATGTCAACGATGGGTGCAATTGTTAAGTCTTTCTAAGTAATTGCTGCTAATTTTTTTAATAAATGGTACCCCATTGAACCCTTATATTAGTTTATATTTGCAACACTAAATAGAGTTCTGCTATTGATTGCAGAACCTAAGGTTAATGTCTTTGTAAAATTTCAATGTTAGAACTACTAGCAGCAGTACTAATCAGTTCTATTCAGTAGGTTCAAATATGTTTTACGTTTATCTTATAAATTAATACTTGATTTTCTATTAAAATTTTGAAGCCATTTTGATGTCTAAATGCTCTGTCTTAGCATTTAAGTGTGCTTTACATGTCCATGTCAGCCTTCTGTATACATAAAGTCTCAAATACTTTGCCGTTAGGGATAGCAGGCAGAACCATCGTTGTACAATTATCTCTTTTTGCTATAACAGTCATGTGGCTTTATATTCACGTATTGCCTTTAATGCACCACTTACATATTTAATCGATGATTAGCAGAATTATCGATCTGTACAATATTACCAATTTTTTATTTTAGTTTTAAAATTAATTCTAATTTTTAATTGGAACAGTTATAATTAAATCATACTTAATTTATCATTACATCACTTCAGTCAGGGTTATGACGTAGTTTCTCACACTACTTATTTTTTGTGTGTTAATTTTACACATGAGTATCAGGACCTACAGTTTAAAGTCAACTTCGAAAGACAAATTATTTTTGAGAAACTTTTTATGACAATTTTATTTTTGCCAGAAATCTGCTGAGAGGAAGTTTCCGAAGAAATATTTTTCATATTTCTTTTTCTTTGATGTCTGACCGATGTAGTATCGTTTTAGTAGACTTTAAATGTTTCTTCTTCATTCAAACAGACTATATCGTTTAGATACCCCCAACATTTTTAATATCCATTCCATGAACAACTGGCCTGAAAATATTGTCAACATTGCACGATATGTTAACCCTTTGACGAGATTCTATCTTACATTTTCATAAATAAAATGCGATTTTAAGGCATTTATTAGATTAGTAGTAGATTCTCTCCAATAACATACAACCTGACACCTGTCAAAAATCGAAAGAATCACTAGTTTTCGAAAGAAACATAAGCTACTCTGGAGGAAATACCCGAATTACTTAAAACCTGCATTTAAATGCCTATCATCACATGCCAATCAAATTTTTTTTTTTTGATAGGGATGTGAAAAGCAAAATATTTTTAGTAATAGAATTGCGAATTGAGCAAAAAGAGAATAGAGACAATACCTGCATACATATGTAAAACTCAATACGTATTCAACATGTCGTAAACATCACATCCGGTATAATGACAGAAAGAATGTGAATTGAATTTCAACGAATGGAACTTAAAAATACGAACAAGAAACAACAACACTAGAATAATGTAGTGCAAGTATGAATGTAGTTATGTACGTACATAGATAAAGAATTTAAGAAATCATTTAAAGAACTGAAAACTGTTCTAGTGATGAGATTCCTTTTTCTTAAACGACTAACCAATAAACTAATGCTTTGCGACAAACTTACTTTTCTTACTCTTACTATATTTTTTCTTTAATTTTTTATTATTTGCCTTTTCTTTTCTTAAATTTCCTTTAGAACTCATTCTTTACCTCCTATTTGTACTCAAAATAGCATTGATTTTCCAGAGAATCGATTGTAAAAGGATGCCGAAGTTTTTGTGCTACGAATTTTTTTTTCTGACAGTTTAATGAGGTTGGAGATATCATCGACAATAATATTAGCAAAGAGAAAATATATCATATTTTATAAATGCAGATCCTTTTGATGACAAGACGCACCAAACTCTATAAAGACAATCGTCAAAATGTTATCAAAAAAAGGTCAATGTTTTCACAGCCAACGAGCTGAAACTTTCAGAATCCGCCATTAAATAAATTGAAATAAGGCTTCCATTCGAGTTAACCTAAAAAGCCTAACGAACTAAATAATACCCCTTCCCATAGCGGATGCTGACTGATGATTGAATTTAACAAAAATTTTAACGTATTTTGTAATTTCTTTTTTTATTGTGTTTGCTCATTTTGTCTATATTTGAAGTTGCCATATTGAAAATAATATGTACATATGGCAAGTTCAAACATAAACTTAGAGGCGCCTAGAGACCATCAAATAAATTCATCAAATAATACATAAGTGTGAGTGTGGTATGTTTGACGTTTAAGGGAGGGTGCATCGTGCAATATTGTAAGTCTTACATTCCATAAAACTGGTAAAAACTGGTATTTCTCAATAAATTGCAAAATAATTTTACTTCATTTCCACTTTCTACATGACGGCAAGAAAATTGTTATTTTTATCAGCGTATGTGTTCATCTCTACAATGCCAGTACAAATGAGAAATACTTGTCAATCACAAATGAAGGCGATAAAAAAAAGTCATCAAATGAAAAGATCAAAATCTTTTGATCTTCATCAATCAAAGCCGACGTTGTACGTTGATGATTTTATTTGACCATCTGCAGGTACTGTAACTTAAAAAATTACCGGTAGGATGATCTTCCCTTTACCTTAACGCTTACTTCTGCTTATTGTTTACTTATAAAAATGAAAAACAAATAATCTCTCTTTAATATTGGCCCCAAGATGTTTTGCTGTTTTTTAAAGTCCATCAAAACACTGTGCCTTGTAGCTAGAAGATCAGGAAATATCTGCTATCTACTTTTTATGGAAAAAAGACTGAGTATATCATATATACTATAGTATATATATTAATAAATATTTAAAAAGTAACACAACTTCTACACCCAGTCATAATTAAAAGGAAAAATCCATAGTGAGAAATGTTCCTACTCTGTAATGTTCCCAATCTGTTAGTTATTCTGTTTTTCTGAGATACAATTTTTTTTGGTGTGAAACGTTCTGAAAAGCTATTGAATTAAGATTTTAAAATCCTATCTACGGTTCTTAAAATTATTAATTTAAGCCTATATGTATGGATCCATACAACATGTACTGCTTTCTTATTTCTCTAATTTCTCCTCTTTAATAAAAACTGTCTACATAAAATGTTTATAGTAGAATTCTATTCTACACACATGATATATTCTAAAGCCTTCGACTTATAAAAGTTTTAGTTTCAGTAATTGTGAGACCAGATGGTCTAGTTGAAATGTACTGCACTAAGATTGTCGAGGACTTGGGTTCGATTCGCACAATTACATGTTCATACATGTATGATAAATTTAATGCAAAAAGAAACTGAGCGTTATTGCGATTTACATCGATATGTGATGAAAAACAATAAAACCCACAATTTGACTTGTCACATACTACCCCTCTTAAACTAACATAATTTTTAATAATTATTTCAACCAAATTTAAGGCAATAAACCCTTCTAAAAACACCCTTTAGTAAAATCTAAGGATGTTCTGTGTGTTGTGATTAAAATCTATAAACGCTAAAAGAAAGTACAGCATATGGCACTTAAGCATATCAATTTCTCTGGATAATAGAAAAAAATAAGGAAGAGTCCTTGGATTATACTGAATAAGCAATACTCCAAGCTTTAGATGCTCAAAAATAAATATGTGTTTGTGTTGGAGCGAGTTGGTTAAATTAAAAATTCATTTAAAATATCTAAAAAAATTAAGTGAATTAAGTATGATTGAGGACTTTAAAAGTAAACCTTTGAAAATTAAAAATTAAATGATTTTATCGCATCCACCTCGAATGTGTATACGTCGCTGTCTTATACACTTCGTATATACCACGACATATCTCGTTTTCATGTCTTTTTTTCGATTCAATCGCCAATTTCGGCAACCAGCGACAAATGTTTTTGTTAGGTTGAAAGGATTACGAAGCCTCTTATACTTTTAAAACAAAAGCTTAGAGAAATAAATGAATTTCAATGCTCAGCGAATGCAGAATTGATCAGCTGTTATAGCTAGTGCATCAGAAGATCTGTGTATTGACCCATCATATATATTCTCTGGTAACAGCAGAAGCAGAATATCTTACTGCTTACATAGCGCGGTTCTGAAGCGTTCATATATGTTCGGGCTTTTAAAGCATTTTGGGCGCTCAAAACGCCGAACTCAATGCGTTATGCTGTGGTGTGAACCAAGACAGAAAAAAATTTAAAAAATGCAAAATTTTGATGTCACCATAGAGAATAAGTTTAAAGAAAGAAACGACGAAAAACAGATTAATTATGAAATTAAATGGAATTTACTTTAAAAAAAATAAATAAAAAAAAAAAAATTGGTTCGATTTAAATATTGAACCTCAACCTGAACTTGAACCTGAACCTGAATTTTTTATTTTCACTGGCTTTCAGATCTGCATACTTGAGTTTAGGTCTTGCAGTTGCTGTGACAGAGCAACAAAAACTTGCTATGTCACCGCGTGAAAGGCATTTCCATACCATTTAAAATTATTTCGGAACTTGGCTCCGCTTTTAGGTTTCATCTTCTGATTTAATTTTTCCCTAAACATGTTGAAAGAATATTTTCCAGAATTTAAATACCATTTAAGATCAATTTAATTTTTTTTTTGTATTTTAACGATTTCATAGTGTTAGCGAAAATTACGCGGAACACCTTTAAACTTTTTAATGATCGATAAAATTTTAAACAACTTCATAACGTGTTGTTTTAACGACTTCTTTTTTTCACAAATTTTTCTTTCAATTTTTATTATCTTACTGTTCTGTCTGTACTCTTATCGAACAATACGTGCATGATTTCGGAAAGGAAAAATAAATTTTATGGTGATTTTTAAGTAACTTTTTAAACTTATTATCATCGTCATATGCGACTGTTTGTTGAAAGTTTTCCAAATATATTGAATTTTCATATAAATTTATCGTATATCGTATGTATTTACAGAACTAAAGTGATTCACAATCTTTGATTTTTATTACTATGACTACAAAATACTTCACTCTGTCTATGCAGAGAATATAATCAGTTTTCGGAATTGTTACGTGTCAGGAGATTTTCGATACGATATCTGTTGTGACCAAATTACGTTTAGGAGTTAATTGAGCAATAGAAGTTTACTATCCTAATTCGGTTATCAGTTTCTTACATTCTTAATCAATGTATTTCAAACATTTTTTATTTAATTTTTATAAATTACTGCGCCAGAAGTCTATTAAAATGAATGTCAATATGTTTAATGTGAGACTATTGAGGCATTCATTGATTGTTTGCAGCTTTAAGGATTTCTCCACAAAACGTATTTCTGTGGATCCCTATGCACAATTTAACTAAAAATAAATTTTATTGTGAACTTAGGTTGGCTTAAATGTGATAATTATGTGGCTCGTAGAAAAAAAACACAAAACAAAAGCGTAATTTAACTACTCTTGTAAGTTTTTTTTTTTGCTTTTTGTTGTATTGTATTTTGAATCACAACTTGAGGACTAATCCTAGTATGTAACCAAGGACTCAACATAGAATGTTAAAATTCTAAGTTAAAATTCAGTATTAATTTACAGACTTTCAATTTGTAGGCGCATAATAGTAACAAATCAATCCATATTCATGCCATTTAGTTGAGATGACTGTAAATATTTGAACTCTACTAGCGTTATAAACTGAATGTAAATGTCAACATCTATTTTGATGGTACCCTTTTACGACGGCTAGTAGGTAATTTGTTGGCTTATTAGACGGTTCACACCCAACGTCGGACTTCTTAAACAAAACGAATAAGATTTCCAGCAAAGTTTCCTTAAAATCGTTCATTCGTAGTCAACTTTAAACTGTGCGTCTCGCCACTTGCTGATGAAATTAACACACACAACATAAGTAGTGTGAGAAACAAACTGAAGAGTTATAATGACTAATTGGTTAAGTAAAATGTCAACTTTTATATAAGCAAACTGTTAGATGTCGCGTGCGGCAATTAAAACATTGCACGTGTAAAAACACACAGAAAAGTCTTTTGACAAAATTTTAATTAGAGCGTGTTCTAATTTCTTATGCATAACATATCTTTTTAAATGCCAATGCCATGCACAAATATTCATCGGCGCTGCAATATGTGTGCTATCATTTGTCGGCTGAAATAAATATTTTATGGATGTAATCAATTAATTTTCTTATTTAAAAATCACTAATCACTCTAACGTGAATATGTATTTCAATTCTACTTGCCGAAGTTTGATCTTCTTCAAAACAATAAGCAAAGAAATCATTTCAATGTGGCACAAAGGTTGAGATTTGTTGCCACTTCTCACATCCTATTTTTCTAATAAGAGAGCACCAAAAGACCATTGTAACAATGAAAATTGATTCGCTCGGGGGAAGGTGTTCTATAGTTTAGGAAATATCTTCTTCAGGATTTACAATGTGATGAAAAACAAAAGCCTCAACCTATAAACAAGCATAGCTAAATATAGTTATGAATAAGAGTCAGCTCTTCCTTCCGACAACGAAGGCACTCAATCTGTTTCTAGAACTCTCACTCTATCCATCCGTTAAATATCATGGTATTGCACAATGAACTAAAGCGGCAACGGATTTTTATTGAGAGCAACAAGTCAAATATAAGTTAGTTTTACAAACGGATATATGCGTGTATTTACTAACATTTAAGGGGATATTAGATCCCACATCTAAAATTGCCAAAGTAAAACAAATGTCTCTGAAGAAGGCAGTGTGACATTCCATGGATATCCTTATTTGCATTAATAAACTTATGCCTCAGCCCCAAGATAACAAATAAAACTTGCAAAGAAGTCGAATAAATTCATATTTGAGAAAACAAAGCAAGCACTGCAGATAACATATATGTTAACAAAAACATAATTGCATAAAGATTTGGAAAATCTGGCCTTCTGTGAATATATGCAGAACAAGATTTGCTGTAAACTAACTAGAGTTCATCTTAATAGACTCTTGGCAGTTGGAACGGAGTTCCGGAGTCCTGGAAAAAACGAATACCTCACACTGAATTAAAATGACCACAGAATATCTTCTGTACTGCATATCGGCAGTTGGTAGTCTAAGAATTTTTGGTTATATTGACATGGCAGATAGCTACTGCTTTCAATATTACAAAAATTAACTTAATGCAGTATACAGTACCGATTAAGAATCTCTTTTCGAACTACAAAACTATAATTTAACTGCACACAGGTAGGTAGTCGTTTGCATGTTCAGGCACTTAAAAATGAATGCGATTTAGTCAATGGAAATAGAAGATGAAATAGCGGACGTAAAACCAATCTGAATATTGAAATTGAAAAGTATCATGTATGAATACACCTGCAGGTTAAAGTTAAATATAAGAACACACATACCACCACCATTGTTTAAACAAACTTGTCTTTATTCACTTACCCGAAAGCAAGCTCATCTTCTTAATGCTCGACAAACTTTACAGATGCATTAAGTGACAGTGCCGACTAAAAATAATGTACAGTTGCCATCAACAATTGTTTGTTATCAGAATTGTACTCTCTTTGATGCAAATCATGCGGGTATCCTTTTGGATAATTTACTTTCACCGTTCACTGTACCAGATAAATGTTAACTTAATATTGGCAAATCACAAACACATTTGAGAATTCATTTTCATCCATCCTCAAGTGTTTTACAAACACAGATTTTGGCTTTTTGCCTGCTGTTTTTCAAAACTATTTCAATGCATTTGCATGTGATGGACACGTACAAATTTAAATGTCATTGGCTGGTTGTTCAATCAATTTTGAGGTCATGTGGTTCATACAACTGTTACTGTTTTGTATGTCTGTTTTGTATGTATGTAACCCATACGATTGAATACATATGCATATGCATATGTATTCAATCGTATTAATTTTCTTCTTGAATAAAATAAATTTTCTTCATAATCCAATTTCAATTTCCTTTAGTTTTTTTTTTCAATTTGATTAGTATTTTAGTGGAATGTTGTTGTTTTTTTTTCTCATTTCGTTATATTCTATTAGATCGTTTTAAATATTTTGAAAACAAGTTGAACGACATGGAACAAATTATACATACTTTAGAACACCAAAAGAATTTCAATACTTTAAAAAATCTTTATAGATTTGGATGTGGCTTATGAAACACTTATTATGCTCTTTCACTCAGAATCACTTTTTGATTCGAACGAACCTTAAAGTTTCCACTTACAGTGTATCACAATAGCAAGAATATAATTTCTCATCTTTAAGTTGTTTATGGCTTGAACCAAGCTTGCATAATGTTTCTCCAATGGCAAGAGTAAAGTCTGTTGTATTGTGATGTTTTAACTCTTCAATATCGTAGCCAATATTTTGTCATGGTTAGATCCAGTAAGTAATAAAACATCTGAACTTGTCATCTTTTGCTTCGTATCTGTATTTTATATCTTCCCATAATGCTTTGTATAAGATCTATGTCTCCCATATGTCGATTAAACTCGACTACCATAATATAGGAACGATCAATATTTTTTGTTTTCCTTTTGACATTGGCAATATCAGAATATACTCTTCAATTTTTTTTTTTTTAGTTCCTTGTTGGTTGGCATTTTACAATCAAAAATATGCGCTTCTTATGCCCTATCTGGAAAAAAACCGTTCGCACATATGAATTCGTATACATTACTCGTCACAAATTTTTTTTTCCCCGTTCCAACTTAAGTTAACAGAAATGGTACACACTCATACATATTCATTTTGTATTACGGCAATTTACAACATACTGTACTGTAAATTATAGAATGCTGAAAATTATAGGAACATTTTTTTCCCACTCTAGACAATATTTTAAAATGTTGAGTAAAACTTCAATTCCATGTAATTCAAGAACCTCATCATCTAAAGAACCAATTTTATACGAAGTTAATAAAATTAAGTGTGTTCCGATAACGTAATAAACAATTCCATCACAAAAGCATAGTTTCTTACAACTTTGGACGATTTTTTTTTTTTTTTTTTTGTTTGTTGTAGATATGTCACATGGGGTTATAAAGGTTTAACGCACTAGCAATGGCTGTCGCTTAGTATTTCTTACATGGGCGTATATGAATGTTAATACTCGGGATTTAAAAAATTATATTTATTACATACATAATGTGGCCATTACAACCCTCAGTCAGGATTACGCCTAGCTTCTCACACCACTTATGTTGTGTTGGGCTCAATTTTATACATGAGTCCGGGACGCTACCCGTTTAAAGCGGACTCCGAACGACAGATTCTTTTTTTGAGAAACTTTTCATGGCAATTTTATATACTCTCAGAGTTTTTGCCATTAATCTGCTGGGAGAGGAAGCCGCCGAAGAAATATTTTTTTCATATTTCGTTTTTGAAGTCTGACCGGGGATTCTAATCCTGGCCTTTCGTCTAATAAGCCAACACACTACCTACTAGACTACGGCGACTTTTTTATATTTGATTACCTAAAGAAATTTCTTTTAGGAATTCAAAAACGTTATTATAAATACTAATAGCCGAAGTGTTCAAGTCAACAAATCTATACACGTAATTGGAAAATTACCGAACAGTTTACTAAGATGTGAAATAGAGCTGAAGTCGAAGAACTACAGGGATTTCATAGGGGTTGTGCAATAATTGTTTTGAAGACAATGCGACTGCAATGAACTGGGAATTCTTTTTTTATTTCTTTTTTTCTTTTTTCTTTTAGTTATGCTTTGCCGCTGCTTTGTGAAACATTTGTTTTGTAGTTAGTTAATGCTGGTTAATGCTAGCAGTACTAAGGGATGTTTTGTTGAATTACAGATTTTTAAAGGAGATTGTATATGTTCCTTTTGAGTTTTAAGGACACATTAAGTTTCGTGATAGCACATTTGGTTAAAAATTTTTGATTTTGGAATAAACATGTAAATTAATGAGTTGAAGGTATAGCGACATTGCAGTTAGCTCTGATGCCCCGTTCCTGTGACATAAAAATGGCTTGGAATTCATAAGATTTTGATTTTAATCTGAATTTTTTTGTTTTGTTATTATAAATAAATAATTAAATCACTTTTTATTATTTTGGTTTAAAGCAACATCATATTACTGAACGACTGCCTGTGCAGATTTAAATTTAAGTGCACTTTAATGCAATAATCTTGTTTTCATTAAATTACCGGATTCATCAATTATGTTCTGCAGCTTTGGATATTTTAGTGAATATGAATTGCCAGCCAATCTTCTGTATCATTGCACATTTCACTGCGCATTTCATTAAATATTTGAAGTGAATAGAATTTATAGAACTTTGTTATAGCTTAGGAAGTTTCGAAAGTAATTTATGGATGTGGAATACCACTGTGTTCAATGTCGAAGTTCTTATAACAACACACTGACTGCTCTGTTCTAACTCGGAACGCAGAAAAATAGCCTTTCGGCATCCATATTAAAATTGAAATATTCAAATGCGCCAAAAGCAAAACAGTAATACAAATTAAATCAAATGCCTAAGGTCAACAAACGCTTATAAATTTCATAACATTTAAAAAAATCAAAAGTCAATAATATAAATAGACCATCTATTGTAATTAATTACAATTATTTTATTGTTATGTAGTTCAATTCAGCACGAAAATATATGATTATTGCGTGCACCAAAGGAAAGATATTAAAATAACCACAATAACAAATTCTGATAATTACACTAAAATTGTATAAAAAAGAAGAAAAAACGAGAAATCAAATCACAAAAATCAAATAATTAATGGGGACAATATATGTATTTGTTTAATAAACATATGTACGCTTTTTAATAGTTAATTAATAAATTTCGTTTCTCCATTCCTTTTACAAATTTGAGATTAAATATTCCTGACAAGCAGGCTTTGCAGCCAAAGCCACAATGGCGCTATTTATAACAGCATTTGGCGCCAATCTCATGTTCGTACAAATATTTTTTCCATTACTTATTTAAATTTTCTCTCACAATACAAAATTTTTCTAACAAATATTCGTTAAAATTACTACTAATGACAGAGAGACAGTAAATTGCCCCTTTTACATGAAATTTTTATAATTCAAACCGCATGACGTCTCTGTAGCATATGTATGTATATAATACAGAGCCATACGTCTCTATATGTAATGTATATAATATATGTATCAGATATCCTAATGAGTTAATTGTACTAAAACTGAAGTGGTTAGCCGGATTAATCCTCAACTGTCACAGACAAACTCTATTTTTGTACGAAATTTTTATAGTTAAGTATTGTTTTAATAAAATCAATAAAAGGTCAATTATAATAAATTCAAATTTTAATACAAAATGTTGAAGAGCTATAACAATGGCATTTAATTCGCAATTAGAAAGTTGTAAACGAAATATTCTCACAAGCATCTCCTTCTTATAGAAGAAAATCAAAGAAAGAAAAGACTGCAAGTTAAAGTTACAACCAAAACGTTACCAATCTTTATAGCTAGCATAACACTTTCAAAAGGGTTTCCGACGTTAGATATTCAAAGCTCAGTATCAATGCCAAAATGATGTGATCAAACAAGCCAATTCATTTGTAATCTTGTTCGATACAAATAAATTCCTGATATTGGATTTAGGCACATCTGTAATGTATAATGTTTTAAATCTTAAAATAATACAAAATTAATATGTAAATAACGATTTCATTAACAATACAATAAAAAGAAAACATTTCTAATAATTGTTTCTAAGTAGAGTAACGCTTTTGCAATTTACACATTGTGTACCATTTACTTGCACACTCCTAACTAATTAGAAGCATAAAGCATAATAAAAGAGCAAAGCAGACATAAAAGAAACAATTGATTGGCTCAGTGCACAGTGTGTGTTATTTTTTAGCACTAGGTTTAGCTCTTTGTGCTTATAGTGCAGAACATTATACGTACTGTTTACAAAGCTAACATTTTCTGAAATTTACTAAAATTCTTGTTTTATTATAAGATTCCAATGTTCTTCCCCCAATTTTCGACAATAAAACTACATCAAATGAAAATGTCTATTATTCTGTCAGTACATATTGTTACGTTTTTACCTTTTAAAAACGTTTGAAATATGAGCTCATAGATTACAAATAAAAATGAAAATAAATTTGTGTTTTAATTTCAATTAAATCCTTTATTAATCACACAAGTTTTGTGTGCCACTGTTCACAACTGATTCTAACAATAACAATTGCTTTATTTGTTATTCCTTTGTTTATGACGTTTGCATAAAACAATAAGCAAAATTACCGACACCAATTGTTGCTGTTAGATCTGTAACGAAGAGCTTCAAATCACGATTGGTTTACTACACGCATACGCGTTCTTCACCACAAGACTGACGAACTTCTACTCCGAACGTATTGCCATGCTTTGCCTTGCGTTTTATAGAAGACGTAACAAGTCTGATGAATGTTCTCGTAAGTGAAAGTTCTACCTTCGCCTTCCCCACGATATTCTATGAATGTAAACATGGTTTACATTGACTTGTCGTTAGTGTAGGTTGTTTCCGTTTGTCCCTGCTGTTGTTGTTTGTTTGTTGTTTACTTGCTTATTCCTTTTTTTCATTATACTGATGTTGTTGTCTTATTTGCGTTAACGAAGTAAACCGAAGTCGTTGTTTGTGTTTTTTGTGTAATGTTAAACGAGTTAACACTCAGTTTCCATTTTCGTAACAAAATTAGCAGTTAGACATTCAATTTGAATTGCTAAAATAACTAAAACGTTACCAGCCAATTGCAATGGCTCAATTGAAAAATTCAGTTGGTGTGTCTGTATGACCATATCACCAATAAATAAAGAAACAATTAACCAATATTATCGAAAAAATTATTGACTTTGAAATAAAGTAACAATCACCAGTACCCTCTTTTTTATGTTGATCTTGCTATGTGTATATGAAAATAACACAGAACGATGTAAGTGCAAGATAACAATAAGATTCACTTAAAGATAGGCGAAAAAGTTGAAATGCAAGCATAAGTAACAATTACATTCGGTTGTGTTTTATTTTAAAATTTTTTGTCAAAATACAACCTGGAGAAAATAAGACCACATTTTGCTTTCAAATATTAAAAATAATAATACAAGCATGAACATATGCATCAATTAGATTTAATTTTGTAGAGTGGTTAATATTCTGCATATGGTCAAGCAGCACTTGCCATAATCGTATTCAGTATATCAAACCGCAAACGAATTCATTTCCAAAGCATATCCAATTTAATGGGAGATTTTCCTTAAGGTTCTGTTTACGATATAAATAAGTTCTCGAGTCGATTTGCTCGAAGTCAGGGCATCTAGTCTGGAAGTCCATTAAAGTCCACTTAGCTATGTTCTTATTTGGAAAAAAATTTATTAATTTAATTCAAATCCGAGAATCTTCAATAACCGGTAAAGAGACCTAATAAAAGCTCAGTTTACATCCAGTCCTCCTCTTAAAACGTAAAACATGGCAAATTTAAAAACTCTGAAAAGCAATGAAATCAATCAAAACAATAGTTATATATTAACACGACACACAATAAGTGGCGTTGAGAATTCTAATGCCAATAATGTATATTATAAAAACAAAAAAAATCCAGTTTGAGTTGGTCATGAATGTTTTTCCAAACAAAAAAATTATTTTACATTTGTGAAGTTACTGTTTCGTAAAAAAACGCATGTCATTTTTCATCGAATACGTTTAACAGTCCCGAAAACCGTTAAAATGATTTGATTTTTCTGCTGACGAAATCAATTGACGATCCCCAGTAAGAGATAGAGAAAAAATCCTTAAAGATTTGCAGAATCGCAACGTAATTCCCAGCAAAAACAAAGAAGTTGGACGAATTGTTTCACTGAAACAGGTATGTAAAAACGGCCATTTGGTCGAGCAGAGTGAATAAGTTTGGTTTCAGAACTTTACCAGGATACAAAGAATTCTATACCTGAAACAGTATTCCTTTTCAATTGTGGTAAAATATCCGGGGCCTCCTATAAATTT
This sequence comes from Sarcophaga bullata, assembly GCA_005959815.1. Taxonomy (NCBI): domain Eukaryota; kingdom Metazoa; phylum Arthropoda; class Insecta; order Diptera; family Sarcophagidae; genus Sarcophaga; species Sarcophaga bullata. Next base: position 185,559 of record QOCX01000304.1, on the reverse strand, counting down.
GAAATCCAAGAACTGAAACTATTAAAAAAATTTATGGCCTTCGATGGTCATACTACAAACAGTTCGCCTCAAGACGACACGAAAACTTAGAAAAAGGAGAGTGAAAAGTAGAGATACGTGGAAGAATGAATTAGAAAATTCTTGTAGTGCTGTAGGAAGACATTTACCGTATTCCATGAACATTCATCTGCAAGCAGATTGTGTGCTGTGGCTTTTATTACCGTCTATTGTGTAAGAATTTCGATTCATTTCATTCGGATCATTTCGTTATACTTCTTCATTGTTATCGTTCAAGCTTCTAGAATGTTAAATAGTTGATAGTTGATGGTTATCTGTTCGTTTTCTTTTGGGATTCTTTTTTGTTAATTTTTTTTTTGTGGCATTTAGTATTTGCATTTTTACGAATACATTTTGTAATTACTTTTCCTTGTTGGGTGTTCTATTGATTTTCGTAATTTTTTTTCGTTTTTTAGAATTTCTAAAGAATTAGTAGACGTAAGGCACGGTTCATACCCAGGTCAGACATTAAAAGAAAAAAAATGTTAAACATATTTTCGTTGTTATTCTTTCTTCTCAACCACATTCTGGCAAAGAATCTGAGATAGTAAATAAAATTGCCAACGAAAAAGCTTCACCAAAATCTGTCGTCGGAGTCGACTTTAAAACTGTAGGTACCCCCACTCGCTTGATATAAAGATTGACGCACACAGCATCAGTGGGGTGAGACAGTACCTGAAGTCAGAGAGTTACCAAAAATGCTTTTGTCATTATAGTGAGTAAGACAGAGAAACTAAATGAGAGAAATTTATTTATTAATGTCGAAGAAAAGTTTAAAAGTCGTTAAATTGGTATTAAATAGTCCTGTAATGATTTTTAATAAAATCATTTTTAAAATATTTTATATTTAAAATGTTTTTTGAGTGTAGACCTGCAAACAAAAGTTATAGATTCCACCAACATGTGCACTCGTCGCAGTCTATTCGACGACTACAAAAGAGCATAAGCAATGTGTGTGAATTCTCTCTGCGCAATTGTGCTATGAAATGGTAATTCCTGAGCTAGATCGTAATCCTGACTGAAGTGTTGTGTATGTATGTATGTATGTATGTATGTATGTATGTATGTTAATTTCGTTCTTGCTAAAATATAAATTATTCTACAAATGTGAGCAATTTCAAATTTCGTATAGTAAATGTCATTCCCATTGTTATGATGCTTTTAGATATTAACCGAAAATGTTTTTAAACCTAGCTCCAAAATTTCAGATCTACAAACGAACAAAGTTAACAAAAATGTCCGCTAGCAAATATTACATTCATGGAAATCATCATAAGATCGAACAGTAACTTTCTACTTGATAGTTTTGAAATAAATTAAGTGTGATAACAATTTTTTATCCTTTATTGGTATTTTTAAAATATTCATACATGGACAATTATCTACTTATCTAAGGAATTGTTAAATGAGAAACAAAAATTTACATATTTATTCTGGTACAACGAAGAATAATCAGAGATTGACCTTAAACCTTATGAGCGGATCTAGCATGCATGCGATTTCGTTTTAAATTTCCAAAGTTTTGAAAAACTTAAGGTGATATTGGACACCATTTTCATCTTTAAGCTTGTTTGAGCAGTATTAAATTTCCTCGGGTACAAACTTCCGCTTCCCCCAATTGCCCTGGTCCATTCAAGTCAGGCTACTGAGGAAACGTCTACAAAAGTTTTGGTTGATTGTAAATGAATTGAAAGTTCTTAGCTCCTGAAGTAAGTAATTTTATAGTCAATATCTTAATAGAATGAAAAATTATCTTTAATTTTAAATTTTTCTACTTCGTGATTAAAGTTTTCTTTCAAAACGTGTCAAGCTAGACAAATCTGTACATTTTACTCCCGATAAAATGCAGACTGCTTATGTCAGTTCTGGACATACAGTCGCAACCCATTAAGAAACCTCCTTAGCGTTTGCTCGCGTTTTTTTTTTTTTCATTTGATTTTAAATAAGTACTCTTGTTCCAATGTTAATCAATTTTTTTTCTTAGCTTGAGAAAGAGTTTTTTCGTGCAATTTTGCCATGAAAATCGTTGCTATGCAATGTGTTTGTAATCGTGGTGAGGCTCACAAATTTGACTGTTTTATTGAGCAATGAAACTTGCTTCTCTTTTACTGTTTTGAAACGATCGATTTTTATTTCCCACAATATGTTACTCTTTTCCCTTTCATCTAAAATCTTTTCATTTTCTTTTCTACTTTTATGAGACTTTCATTTCACAGTTTCTCATATACATTCATACGTACATATACACTTGCATGTATTCTAAAAACACCAAAAAAAAAAAAAAGAAAGAAAAGAAAATTTTTTACTTTTTATTCATTAAATTGAAAAATATCCAGTAGAAAGAAATTGTTCAATATATACATACATATGTACACGTATACATTGTTATATACATACATACATACATACATACATACATGTTTTTTAATAGAGTGGCATTATATCTGAATAGGTGATTAAACTTTGCAAAGAAATTTTCCATTTACTTCATAAGCTTCTTATTGTAGGTCACAATGACCAGTCTGTCAGAGGCAATGGTAATCGCAAAAGAATGATTTAACTGTAGAACGAAAACAGGCAAACAAATCACAAGTAACCCAAAGTTTAAATTACAACCCTTCTGTCAGGATTACGACCTAGCTTATGTTATTTTAAGAAACTTTTCGATGCAATTTTATTTACTTTCAGAGTTTTTTCCCGAAATCTGCTGAGAGTTTTAGTTGGAGATGTATGATCCGGGGCGTACGTCTAATATGCCAACACCCTACCTATCTAGACTACGGCGACTACTGCTGTAATAAATTATTACCATACGAGTAAATTATACAGCCACACATCTTCCGATCAACAATAGCTTATTTAAGCACATTAAGTGCTTCACTCCCTCCAAAATTCAATGAAACATATTACAATGTGTTTTAATACTCTTCAAGATGCTCATCCTTAATGTGCGTCTTTATGGCCCAGAGGCATGGACTATATTAAGCACTGATGCATTAGCCTTGAGAGAGAAAAGTGTTACGTAAGATCTTCGGTGCAGTGCGAGTTGACGATGATTTCAGCATACGATTCAAAAGTGAGCTGTATAATCTCCACAACGACGTGGATGTTGTGCAGCGTATTAACATCCAGCGGCGGCGCTGGCTTGGCCATATCGTACGAATGGAAGAGGATGCTCCGGCGAGACGGGTATTTGTTGCGGGAATTTGAGGAAATCGGCGAAGAGGATGACCTGGTTTGTGTTTGAAGGACCAAGTAGAAGAAGTCCTGTCATCGTTTGGGGTGACCAACCAGCATAGGCGCACAAGAAAGAGAGACGCCTGGAAGGAGGTGTTAAGACAGGCCGAAATCCATTAATCGGTTTGCTAATGGCCAATTAAGTAAGTAAGTATTATAATGTGTTCAACCCGAATATAACAAATATATTGAAAGATTTTCTTTAACGGAATTTCATTAAATTGTTGCTCAGAAAGAAAAAATTCATAGATTGTCTGTTCCATTTTGAGGTCACATTTCGTTCAACATCCCATTATTCCAAATATCATTCCGACAAAATATTTCAATAGGAGCTAGTTTCATGGAAATAGACTAATTTCGTCAGAATTAAGATACTACAAGATACTTCAAGTAACCAAACCAATTAGATAAGAAGTATGATGATTATGTGAGTATGGAATTATTTTCGATTAACTCTCTTTTATCGCCAAAATTACGGAATTAGGATATAAAGAAGAGTGTTGCGAATGAACTTTCGATTAAACAGAAAGAATTTTGATGCCTAATAGGACCAGCTCTACGATTTCTGTTACTTAATTTGTTGCAGGCATCAATAGCACCATATCCTGCTTCCATTAAATTTTTGTTTCACCACCAGACGTCGGCACAAAGAGAACATGACAAAAATGTGAGTATATTTGTGAGAGGCGTATGTATAACCCAGAGGAAAATTGTTAGTAATATTTTCAAGCGTAACCTAATAGTGTGTAGTGGAAAATATAAAAAAGTTTACATCGCGAAATCCCTAAAGATTGCGTATTTAACCTGACAAATATTCCTCCAAAAATGGAGTCCATTTCAGATTGTTATTAGTGAATCTCATTGGAAAATAGTAAATCCTACAGTAATATTTTTTTGGGTGTATCATTGAAACCTGAAAAACAGCGGCATGAACCTTCTTCTTTAGAAGCTAACAAAGAATTGAATGCAATTTTATAATCTTTTTAACGAACATTGTCGATGTTTGTGTCCTATGTGTGTAAAAAGCCGAAGATTTTCAGCCCCCGGGGTGAAAATCTGAATTTTGATGAATTTTTTGTTTTTCTTTTTTACTTCACTGTCATGTAGAAATTTTTCTAACGAATATTTTGATAATGAAATAATCAACAACAATTGTTAGCCAATAATAAAGATAACTGAGATACTTTTCAGAAAGCAGTTAATCTAAAATAAATTTTAGAACAGATTTTTTAATCACATTTTCAATTATTTTTTAATCAATTTTTTCGTTTTTATTTTTTGCTGCACTTTCTATCGTTTCAAATTACGAAAACTACCTTACACTATTGGTATTTATTTATTAATTAATTACAATACAATTACAAATTATATTATAATTATTACAAACCAGAGCCTGTGGTGGTAATTGAACAAACGACCCTCACGTTAATAGTCTAGCAAACTACCTTCTAGACTACCAGGGTATCCACACACTATTAGTAAAATGTGAAAAATAACAATTTTAAAGTAAAACTAAGATTCAATTGATATCTAATTAAAGTTCAAACTTGAGGTACAAAATTGAAGAAGAAAAAAGAAAAGAAAATCATAGAAAAGTACAAAAAAAAACTATAATTTACGGCATAACAACAACTGCAAATGTGATGTTATTTTCACTCACATTTTTTTATTTTTATCCGCCAACTCTCATTTAATCTTCTCTGTACTCCTGTATAACGTTTTGTTGGTGTATTCGAATACATTTAATGAAGCAGAAATTTCAATGAATTTTCTAGTTGTTGTTGTCCAACTTTTGTTGAAACCTTCACTAGCTATCTTGTACAATATGTTTCAGTGTCTGTCTCTATTCACAGTCCCAGTGACCACAAGCAGAACTGCAAAATAAGTATAAGTATTCTGATATGGAGTGCAAACGTCTATGAATTCATTGCTGTTGCTGTTGCCAACATCATTATTAAGTTGTAATACTTTTTCTTTCTCTCAAGTTTCATCATTACACTTGTGTTGCGTTTTATTACTTTTTCCCTAATTCAAGGGCTAAAATTGATTTCGAAAATAATTCTCATTTAATGATTGGAAAGATTTTATAACCCAATCTTATATAAACAATAAGAGATATGTTGTGTTCGTGTTGTTGCTTGTAACATACAGAGTGTATAGGGATGAACTCTTATATATAATATAGGGCAGAGTGAATATTGGTCTTTCAGTCATTTGCTCAATTCTGATGTAATTTTTAGTTCAAGTTATCATATCAAGAGAATTCAAAATTTCGGGCAATGTACTACGTCTTCTTGATACTTCATAGTGCCAAACTACTTGAGATTTTGTTCCTGCTCATATGTAGCTCTTTCAGTCAACCAACAATGATCTTAAAATTGTTGTTGTATGTTTCGGAACAGTTTTTAAATTTGGTTTTCCTATCCATAGAGTGAATAGGAAAAAATCTCTGTTGAAATTTAATGAATCTGGCAATATCAATTAAAGAAGTTTAAAGTATTGCGTTCCATAAAAATCGATCCATAATTGCTCGTGTGCCTTGAGTCAACGGCAAATGTTAACACAGAATTAAGTTGAAAGTTGCTTTCTAAAAAGTTCGGCTGATTTGAAGCGAATTTAAAATCGCTAGTCTACAAAGCGTTTCAAAGAATTCCGTTTTTGGTACGGTATCACACAGTCGGACGGATCATATTTTTTATTTTGTATTTTGTTCTTCATTTCTTATTTATTCTTGTCGAATGTTTCTTATTGGAGCAGTCATACCTATTATTTGTGGGCTTTTTTTCTTAACATATATACATAGGTACTACAAATGTGTGCCATGTTTTGTTATTGCATTATTGGATAGTTTTTCTATCTTATGACTCGTTATTATTTCATGTACGTAGTCCATCTCTTGAGTACAAATTACGGTTTTCTCTATACTCGCATATATATTATGTTATTTACATCATACTCTATAATAAGATATTTTATATTGTGTAGAAAAAATTACAAAACAAAACTTTCTGAATTAAATTCTGTTTCCATAAAAGATTTTACTGAACATGTTATCATCTCTTCGATTCATTTATTGGAGTTCTGTGATGTTCATATTCCATCAATGCTTTGACAGATGTTTAGAACTAACTGAGTGCAAACATTTTGTTTTTTCAACAATTATTTCGTTTATTTTTTTTTTATTACAACTTTAAAATAATTTTTTTTTTATTTTTTTTTTCTATTCATTGATTTCATGAGTTCATTCGAGGTTTCACCTACATCCAGTTAAGTGTTCTTTTAACCCATAATATTCCTTTGTTTCCAATGCTTAAGAAATTAAATCCCATTTTCTTTATAAAATTTTTTATAACAAAAAAGTGACCTGATCAAATTTCAAAATTATTATTAAATCAACAACGTTACAATCAACTACATAACTTGTTTCATTTGGGACAATTCACAAAAGCCCTTTGTATCGTATCATTGTATCGATAGCGTATTGTTGAACGTTAATACAATAGTGTATACAATCTTAAAATTATATTGATCGCACAAATAATTAATAAATTTACATTTTTCCGCATTATTTTTCATTTTATTTCTTGAAAGCAAATTTATGAATACTGATATTATTCTTCTTATTGCCGTTTGACGTTTGGAATATGAAATACACAATACACACAGTATAACTCCGGGTGTTCACAAACAAAAGGTGTACATATTCAATACAACATACACAATACAAAATGGTGCGAATTGGCCAATTATTCATATTTTTGAATGACACACATGTGCCAACGAATTTTTAAAAAAAGTGTTTACTCTTGAGTCATCTTTTTAAATCCGTTTACTCACTAAATAACGAAACTTCGGCATCATTATGCACCAATGGGGCCCGCAGACTATCAGGCGACAAACTTATTTCATGAGCAATAAAAAACCAAGAAGAGATATGCGATAAGTAAGTACATCACTTTCAGCGTTCACTGTGATAAAGAAAAATCGATTTCAATGTTAAAAAGTGTCACTGCTCTGGGAACTGTTATTATTCTACTCTTTCAGCCCTAGCTAACTACATACGACTCTACATTGGTGGTTAGATTAGGGAGTCGTAAATCTGTAATACAATACCATGGTTGTGTTATGTGGGATTGCATATCTCCAAGCATTAGAATCAACGCGCTACGAATCTTTAATTTAACTCGCTACTTTTCTCAATTATTGTTGACACCGATAGGACTTTTGATGTGATAAACGTAGATCCCTAATGGTCAGTTCCATAGACTGACACTGTACCAGATCAAATTACGTTTCTGATCAGAAAATTATACCGTGATGAACTTGTAAAACGCATTTCAAGCGTATTAATCTCATCGATATAAGTCCTGGTATTATCCCTAACCATATTGCAGCGTAAAGTAGTAAATGCTTGGATTAAGTATTATTTTTGTGATGCCAGAGGCTCCGTATCTGACACAGCAGACGTCAAACTTCTCATTTTTAAATGAGGTCTTCATTTGATTGCAAGAAATTTCTATCAATTCCTTTGCAAATTAATTCAAATTACACTTTTAAAGTGTTGATTGTAAAAACATTTGTTAGACAATTTGTGGGACCACATTGAATGCTTCAATTAAAGAGACATTTTCAAAACATTACTTGGAGATTAACCTGTTACATATGCAATCTGTACATCCAATCGATTTTAAGAATAAATGTTGAATGAACATTAAACTTAAAATAGAGTTGTTCGAAGAAGAATAAGAGAGTATTTTACGTTAACCACATAATGTCTGCATTAAGCTCTATATAAACACACACACACACACACACATTCACAGATTCTAATTGACATTCACATTTCACTTGTATTCAGCTACTAAAACAGACACAGGTGCTGTTTACCTATATATATACTCACACACACACACAGACACAAATATTCGTTCATCCGAACTTTTGGTTTTGTCTTAACCAACGTTCATGTTTAATTTCTATTTTATGTTGTGTTGATAAACACTCTGCTTCGTACAGTACCAAATGTGTAGCTGTGGTGGTTTTCCCATCGACGTTTAATACGTTTAACCAAAAATGTCGTCAATTAATTAGAGATTTACGTCAATTGCCTTTTTCTTAACGATTAAACAGTGACAATTTAATATCATTTCGTACAAGATTGAACATTTAAATTCAGAAATTATTTTTGAATTCCTTTAAGAATTTATGGCATCACTCACATAGTTTTTATACTCCACATACCTTCATAGTTATATTGAAAATATTTAAATTTTTCTCAGTATTCCTCATAGAGAAAGGAAAGTTTTTTGCATTTCGACGAATAGAAACAATGTGAATAAAATGTGTTTTAAAGTAATTTTAACAGATCACTATTTCTAGATCAGTATTAGAGCAAGGTGTTCGAATGTTAACGGTTTATTTATTTATTTGTTAATTTAAATACAATTATGAATCGTATTTAATTATTATGAGCTGAGCTACATGCCACATATTCACGATGTAGTATAACAGACCAGAGACTCTGGTGGGAATCGAACCTATGATCCTCACGCTAATATTCTAGCACGCCTAATTAACACTACTCTACAACAACAATTTCTCAACGGCTAAAGTTGTTTCAATGTTTCATTTTTTTTATTTGTGAAATATGCTCACATCATAATCTTGGGTATTTTTAGTAAAGAATGGTTTGAAATTAAGAAGAGTAATGAAACAAAAACCTAAACCGTAAAAACACCTTTAAATTTTCAAACAATACGTTGGTATATTGGTGACTGAACAGAAATTTCAGCTCAAATATGAGTTTAAAAAATTCTCTAAGGTTGTTGAGTTTTAAGGGAACTCTTTGTGGGACTTAATTCAAAACGGCTTAAGTTTGAGAATGAATCGGTGTAAAACTGCAAAAGTACCAATTGCAAGAAAGTAGAAAACTTCCTAAATGAAAGAGTATTCAACTCTTGTAGAAGACAATATCACTGAAATATCTAGAAGCAAGACAGGATAAGAACTTGATTTGGGAGCTTGTATAGAGAGCAGAAGACTTTTGGTGAAATAATGAGTGTGGAGGTACATCCCCCATGATGAACAGACATAATGACGTATAGGGCTATTGTCTGAGCGGACAGAACAAATCTGAAAACAGCTCAAATGGTGATGGACAATATAGTACATAGTAGTGAAGTCTAAAGCTTTGAAAACTATGTTTAAGATAATGGGAGAAAAGTGCAACAAAAAATTCATTATTTCGTAACTTAAAGAATTGAATGGCTGACAGCCCTCTTCTTAACTGTCTCCAATCGACCAATGGACTCTATAATTTTGGAAAATGCTTCTAAACGAGGCATAGTAATAAAACAATGAATGAAGCAATCTAGAGGTTACATACTCTTTTAAAGGACGGAACATTTTGTGGTATATAGACGGATACAGAAGAGGGAACTTTTTGTCTGACTTTTGTCTTTTGTGCTCATTTCTCAAGCGGAAGTATTTGCCATCGAAGTGTGCTCAGTTCAATTTGTATAAAAGATACAGAGCTCGGGATACAGTCAGGGTGCCATTTAGTCGCTAGACTCCTATGAGGTTACAAAACCGCATCAGATAGGTATAAAAAGCACGATTACTCTCTGCTGAATAGCAGGCAATGAGGAGCCATATGAGCTTGACAGAAGAGGAGCTATCATGCCAGTGATGGTATTATCAACTGAATGTCACACAAAACCCTAACTTATGAATAACTTAACTTATGAATAAATTAATTACCTTTAACCCGTTCGATATGAAATTTCGAGCATAATTAAGTTACACAAAATTTTCAAGTCAACTTTCATGCACGATATTTGGACTTATTCTAGTTTTCTTTTTTATGTTGGCAGCTGATTTTTATTATCAAAGTCACCTTCTTAGTCCTAACGGTTCCAGTAAGCAAGCTTTACTTCTACATATCTCAAGATATTGTCATTATTGTAGAAAAAAACTTATGAAAACTATTTCATAACTTCTAGAGTCACAATTAAAAAACTTTACAAAAGCGTAGCGTTATTGCAGACAACAAAGGTAGCGTATGGTAGAGCCACATGTCATGTCATCTGGCTTCTTATATTGTATAGTTATGTCTTCTTATATCTACAATTTAAAGTAGCTTCTCAAATAGAAATTTTAAGAAATTTTTTTTCACTGTACAGTGAACGCTCGACTACAGCAACCTCCGATTATTGCAAATGAAACTCTTTCTAAATGCAACTTCTTTCAAAACCAATAAATCTCAATAAGTGTTGCAACATTATTTCTGTTATTCTTTTTCATTGTCTTTTACTTTTGTATTCTTTATGAAGTCGCGTAGACTTGACAAAGTGATCATATTTAAACTAAAATTACTATTTCAAAACAAAATTTTGCACGCCAATGATGTCTCAAAGACTTCTTCATGCATACGTTTTCTCTTTTACAATCCACGTGTGTTTCTTACAACCGTCCAAAGGCTGAAATTACAAGAAATTTGTTATTTTTTGCGTACTACGCCTATATTGACATATGAACGTTGTTTTTTTAATGTTAGATTTTTGTTTTGTTGCTTTTATGGTCGATTATTGCAAGTTTTCGATAATTGCAACAGGCTAGATTTTTTCTAGTTGTTATAATTGAGCTCGCAGTGTAATCAGTTGGGCAGAAAGAAGGCTTCTCTCGTAAGAAATAAATATTTTTTTATAGTCAGAGTAGACGTTTCAACTCGTCTAGTAAGCGAACACCTAGGGCACTACTTTGCTACTTCAAAATAGCAGTGCCGTAATTAAAATCTACTTTTAAAGAATGTTAAATTTTTTTTAGTTTTTTTCCATAAAGTCTCAAACATTTTCAGAGAGAAATTTAAGTTTTGATGTGCAATTAAAATTTCCCTGTTTGGTGTACTGCAGATTAGCATAAAAATATAATATCCTCCAAAGATAGAAAAATTGTAACTTTTGTGTATTTGCAACAACAATAATAATAATCACGTACAATTGCAATTGGATTCACGTCCAGTTTTATGTATTGTTAGCTCTTGTATGGCAGACAATATAAAAATGAAAAATAAAATTGAGAAGCGAAAATGAATTTTTATCAGCTCTATGAGAGTATTGTACATAAATTTGTATCGATTTCGTTAAATGTGTGGTTAAAATGGCATATGTTGGGCAAGCCTTTTATAAACCAAATAACTTCTTACCTGAATACACTTTTTCTTTTGTTCTCATTATTATTGTACACACACACACACACCATACGAATGGTATAAAACACATTCATTACATACTCAGAAATAAGTGTTGAAAGAGATCACAATAAAATTTAAGATCTCCCACGTCTATCGTTGTCATAAAATTCTATGGTCATGAAATGAAAATGCCATAAGATGAACAGAACAGAACACAACACAAAAGCAAAAACAAAAACCAAAAAAAAAAAAAAACAAATCAAAACGATAAAATAAATTGCGAATCATACTGAATGAAAAAACAGAAACAATCATTAAATGGCAACTATTATTACCCAACAATTACTTTTAATTTCCCTTATTTCATCACTTTCACACAATTGCAAATACACACATACACACATACATACACATAGAGGGACACACAGACGGTCAGAGATATGATTGCCTTTTATATGCTGACAGATGACTTTGACTGTGGGTGGTAAAACTCATATTTAATAATGGCTGAATGGATAAACGCATGGATGAAAACATTTTTTTTTTTTTTTTTTTTGGAAAATTTGTGAATATTTTCTAGTATTATAAGCGTTCTGTCTGCCTATTTGTCTAGAAGCCAGATAGAGAGACACAATTATGAGTTTTTCAATATAAATAATGATGAAAGGTATTAAATTTCATCTTCATTATCTCAACATCATCATCGTCATCATCATTCTTATCATCGTTATCATAATTAACAACAATATTATCGCCAAACATATTTAATTCAATAAATGGTCTTTAAATCTGTTATACTTGTTATACTTGTTGTTGTACATAAAGTGCAAATAAAAAAAAAAAAAAAAAGATATCCCATTGGCGAAATAAACAAAATTTATTGCAAATATAATCATTTATTATTCATCCAATTAAATGTATTCAATTAGTGATTTAAAAACAAATTAACAAATTAAACTTTACGGTCTCGTACATACTTAAATAATTTATTGGCAACTCATGGAACCACGTTTTTATTTATTTTTTATTTTTTATTTTATTTTTCAGTGGGGTGTCCAGCAAATATATAGAGGAGGTCTAGATGTAAGACTTATGTGATCCCCATGACAAAAGTGCTGGCCCAGGAAGAGTCGAGTTAGAACAAGTTTTTTGCGGCATAGTACATAAATTAAGATTTTATCAACTCGATTTGCTACAAAATCTCAGGGCGGAATTAACGGCATCTAATTCAACAAAACAATTTAAGAATCATTATTTAGTACGATAATTCAAATACGTACACGATTTATAATTCAGTTTTAATTGAAGAAAATCAAAATCCACCATTTAGAGGCTCGTAGCCAAGAATGGTCCTTCCATATTCGCTGCAACCTCAAAATCAATTCCACACGTTGCACCAACACATGCCATTCTCAAGGCGCTTATATAGTGATTGTAACTGGATTCCTATTAAAAGTGTATTTCATTTCGCAATTAGGCCAGTTATGTCTGCATAACTGTGGAAATGTTAAAATTATTGGTTATGTTAACTCTGCTGAATTTCGTTCGTACAAAGTATCATTAACCTTAATGTTTTCTCCTCTTTAAAAGTCTGCGCCGGCCAGACTTGAAGATCGGTAAACTCAGCAGGTAAGGGCCCTTGTATTGTTGCCAGATTTTATATTCTTGTACGGTTTCGTCAAATCAATTCAATACAAGCAAACTTTATAATGAGTGTAGGGACCAAATTTGCTTAACCGATTTGTAGTTATCAAGTCAAATTCTTGCACAAATTTTGAGAAATAATTCCACTGTACAACTTTAACTTTAACTTTAACTTTAACTGTACAACTTTAACTTTAACTTTACCCTTAATAGCATGTTGACAGGACAATATGCAACACTTGTTTCCTTTACTGAATCATAATTTCGAATCGACTACACGCTATATTCGTGTTTTGTTATGACAGTTCCTTTTGCGGAATGAGTAAAAAAAAGAGAAAACGATTATTTTATTTCCTTTTTCTATTTATGTTATGTTTCTTTCCTTTTTCTATTTATGTTTTGTACTTACTTTGTCTAAATCGTACGATAACCTGCTGTAAAAATTAGATAAGGCAACAGATTCTTCGTGTTTCGGAAATAGTTTCAAAATGATAAAACGATCTTTCTTTCTCTGAAAATTTTATTTTGTGAAACATTGTGTTTGAATTATGTTTCGGTTTCGAAACATGCATAAAAGCGAAATACGAACTGATTTATCCGTGTGAGCATACAAGAGGAATACATAACTGCCACAGTTAAAGTGATACTTAATAATCATCAATCATCATCAATTTGACAAACAGCAATTTTAAAGACAGCACAATTAGAAAAGCGCTCAGATGTTTAAAATATTAAAAATTATAAATCTTTACTCCTCTATAAAAAACAATTCGTTTTAAAACTCGAACCCTCATCAAAACTGACATCAACAACGAACATCTTATGCCAAAGTGCAAAGTTCCTCATTGCTACACTCAAAACAAGTTCACAGTGCATGTTGTTTCTAGACAACATTAGACAACAAAGTTAAAGATCTAATTGAATAGATTAAGCACTTAACTAGCTCGAAATAACTTGATTAGTAAAATCGTTACAAGAAAATTAGAAATAATAACTAATAGACAAAGACGGAGATAATATCAACAATCTTAAATTCATAAACTGCACGAAAAGAAATAAAAATAAAAAGATTTGATAAATTAAAGAGGCCGCGGTAAACCAATGATGCGAAAATTTTTATTGATTTGAAATTATGATTGATTGTTTTACAATTTTTTTTTAATCACAATGAAGAGTGTGAGACAAAACATCATGAGTTTTAAATCTCCAGCAGCTAATAATAATTACTACAGGATAATTCAGTTCAAAATGCTTTCTAAACTAGTCATACCCACCTCGACATCTTACCGGGCTATGTAGTGCTTTACAATCAACTTGTAAACTTTAGTGTCTTCATTATTGACAAATAACATGATTTCCATAATGTTAATGCTCAAGCTACCCATTATTATTATCATTTTATTTATTTTGTAAACGCACACGGCTACAGGCAATTCTATGCCTTTGATCATCAAGTCGATGATGGGAAAACCTAAAATGTGGCAAAGGCAAGGGCATGTAAAAATTGTTTCAAACTTAATAACAGCAACACCAATGAACGTGTAACAATTCATAGTAAATCATCAGTAAAACAAGAAGACACAATACGATGTCGTTTATCACAATAAATGTTAAAAAACAGAAACAAAAACAAAAACAAATAAAACAAAAAACAATTCTTATGTAAATTATTTTGAATAAATATATGCAAATTAATTTTGATCAAATACAACAAAAAAAACGAAAAAAAAATAGCAACAAAACTAAATAACAAAAATACTTTTGAACACTGTGTGTGTGTTGTGTGAAACAAATAAACCTAAAAAAACTAAGATCAGAGATCAAAAAACTTGGCTTAAGGCGGCAGATAAAAGAGAAAAATTTACAATAAAAAATAAAAAAAACTGTTGAATATTTGTAACATAAAAGATCAATGATTGGCCTACCCGAATCCAATATATGTCCTACGACCGGTCAAAAAAGGCATTCAACTTAAACTTCTAGATGTTTAGCTTTTATTGTTCGATGATACCGATGCCGAGCATGATGGGAAAATTTTCCAAACTAAAATTGAAAAATATTAAAAAAAAAATTATTCAAATTATGTATGTGTCTGTGAATATGTATGTGTGTGAGAAGATTGTCGTTTTTAGACTATTCTATTCAATATAAAGAAATACAATTGTAAACTGTTGAAGCTAGTATGTATGTACATACATACATAATTGGCCATTACAACCCTTCATTCAGGATTACGGCCTAGCTTCTCACACCACTTATGTTGTGTGTGTTAATTTTATACATCAGTGGCGGGACCTACAGTTTAAAGTCGATTCCAAACGACAGATTTTTATGAGAAATCTTTTCATGGCAATTTTATTTACTCTCAAAGTTTTTCCCAGAAATCTTCTGAGAGGAAGTCACCGAAGAAATATTTGTTCATATTTCGTTTTTGATTTCTGGCCTTTCGTCTAATAAGTAAACACACTACCTACTAGATTACGGCGACTTCTTGTATGTATGTATTTATATATATATTTGTAAATCTGTTTGTAATTCAGATCGAATATTGCAACATGAAAGTTTTTGCTTAACTGGGTCAAAATAGTTCTAGTCTGATTTATCCTAGTTTTCAAGTATCAGAAAGCAACAATGCCAATAATTATAATGGCATATTGTAGTACAATAGGTACCCCAATTAAGGCTTGTAGTACAAAAGTTTCCTACAAAATTGAATCTCTAAAGTTCTTGACCACACCCTATTATTTTATTTACAAATACCAAGGCCTGCATGTATGACATCAACCGCTTTTTTTTTTCTTAGAGTATATACAATATTTAGTGTTTATCGATATTTTCTTAAGAATCGTTAGCGTTTTAATATACTTTAAAAGCATTGATTTAGGTTTCGCTGCTATAAAGTTAAACAGGTTGTACACAAAAACTAATTCATCGTCTAGGTGGCTTTAACTCTGGCTTCAAGCTGTCTTCAATGATATTTAAAATACTTCTTTAAATACCTCTAGACGCCTAGAAATTTCATATGCAATCTGTTTAAGAAATCTATAAACTTTCGTTATACATGAAGCATCAATTAAGTTCTAGAAAATTTTTGATTAATACTCGAACATATGATCAATTCAACCATTGTAACACTGAAATCAAGCTTGAATTCCTGATGTGCTTTTACTTCTTGTTTTCAAATATTTTTTGATTAATTTTTTTTTTGTTTATTTCTACTCTACTTATTTATATTCCTTATAACTGTTTTTTATTTCGTAGTTTCTTATTCTATTAAAGTTTCTTTCTAACCTGTCTGCATATATTCATCATTCCATACCTTATCAAAGATAGGTATAAGAAGAGTCGCCGTGAAACTTGCATCATTCCATTAGAATTGAATCATATTCAGAAGTTTTCCTCGCTTTAATTGCAGCCATAGCATTCATTAATCGAGGTATATGGACATAGAAACGCTCATTTCTGAGTTAATGTACGATTAAAGTTTTGATTCCAAAGTCGCCACTATCATAAGTAAGCTTTGTTTGACGTACTTTTTTACACTCTTTGAGAACTTTTGTATTTCTTGTTACGACTGCATTCTCTGCCTTTTTTCTTGGTTCAACACATGAAGTTGTTCTTATCTAATCTCGCCTTCGACTGAGGCTAAAATATTAAGAAGTATGTAGTAGAATAATTAGTATTTGTATTCTAACATGGGCCACGTATCGAATGGCATGCTTCTTTAAAATTGTAAGATTTATTGCACAGATAAGGAAATCTTAGGTTCAATAATTTTTAGTAAAAGTTTTTACGTAAAGTAGCCGTTGCCTTATTACGCTTGCGGCCACGATTCCAACCCCAGGTCAGACATCTGCAGCAAAACAAAATATGAAAAGAACTATTTATTTGGCGACTTCCTATCTGAAAATAAATAAAATTGCCACTCATACATAAAATTTACAAATACAACACAAGTAATGTGAGAAACTAGGTCGTAATCCTACCTGAAGCGTTGTAATGACTAATTAAGTAAGTTTTACGTAAAGCTATCGCGTAATCTTAGTTTCGGATTGGACACTTAATTTTTTTTAGAATCCTTTATAGCCTTTATCAGTCTTATCCTTCTGCAAATTTTTTATACTTTGAGTTTGCAATGATCTTAGTTCCTGTCATTTCTGCCAACAAAAATTATAAATTCGTCTTGTAATCACGTCTTCATGGCCTTTAAGTAATTTATCTTTTGCAAAGTAGTCTGAAGTATTTAAATATACGTACTTTAGAGTGTTGAATTCATCAAGCACAATTGAAAAAAACAAAATGGACTCGGTTCATCATATCGAAATAAAATTTACTCACCCGTTACATATAAATTTTAAACTTTTAGCAGATTTCTGGCGAAAACTCTGAGAGTAAATAAAATTGCCATGAAAAGTTTCTCAAAAATCTGTCGTTCGAAGTCGACTTTAGACTGTAGAGAAGAAGAAGAAGCTAGAAGCTAGGCCGTAATACTGACTGAAGGGTTGTAATGGCTAATTACGTATGTTATGTATACGATTGTAGTGCGTAAAGCTAGTTTTAACAAGAATTATTTGTATATTCTATTGCTGTGTGTATTTTATTATAAAAATTAAGCATTTCAACCAAATTTAATTCAATCAAATCAAATTCCACTCAAATTTCTTTCCATTTATGTGACAAATTAAAATTTATAAATTTTTATTAATAATTTTTTTATTGTTATTGAATATGTATAATGATATTATAGGGTTTTATGTAGTCTTGCTCGCTCGATCATAAATATTTGATTTGTTTTAAGATAAACTGATTAATATGCCGCGTTAAGAGATGTCATATTCGTAATTTTGCAATATTTTGATTAAAATTTCTCCTTGACTTGTTATTATTATTGATTGTGTTGCTGTAAAATTGTAGTAAAATTGACGATGGTGATGTTTTGTTAATTTTTTTTTTTTCTGTTTGATAGGATTTGATTTGTTTCTTTGAATAATTGCATCAATTTTCTATATAAAATCAAACGCATGTTTGAAAATCGGTTTAAATCTTAGTTAAACGTCTTTTAAATATCATTGTTCGTTAGTTTTTAATTTTTTTCTTTTTTTTTTTCTCAGAAATGCGTGGATTTATCGTAAGTGATTAAAAACAAAGTGTCAATCGATAACACATTAAGATTTTAATGTTTTTAAGCTAAAAATTTTAAAATATGAAACGGAAATTAAAAAAAAAAGAAAAAAAAAATTACCATATTTGTGTTGTTTCCTCTTATTTGTATTGAATTGCATTGTCATAGTCTATTACAAACATATTTAACTTGACTGTTTAATTGCAGATATTTTTATGTTTTGCATTTTCGCAAGCTGAGAAGCTTGGATATAATTACGGGTCAGCTGGATCGCATAATGCATTTGATAGTCGCTTCAGAAACCGAGGAAACTCAATCTCTGCCACCCAATCTTACTCAAGAACATCTGCCAACGACGTTAGCAGAATTAGTGGTATTAAGTCTAGAGTTGACAATGGATCTCATGGATTCTCTAATGGTATCTTGCTATCAGCAATTGTAGAGTCTCCCGTAGAAGCAAACTACAATAAGGAATTCTTTTCATATTCTGCACCTGAAGAAGACTTTAATGATGTTGAAGCTGTCGAGCGTTTAGCTGCAGAAATGCGTAAAAATCTTCGTGTCATTTTCATTAAGGCACCTGAGAATACTGCTCTCACTAATGCAGCTCTTCAGTTGGCTAAACAAACTGCTGAATCGAAAACCGCCATTTATGTCTTGACAAAGCAGACAGATGTCAGTGATTTGTCTACTCAATTGCAAAAGATTCAACAGACTGTTCAATCAAAGCCAGAAGTACATTTTGTTAAATATCGTACTCCGGAGGATGCCATCCGTGCTCAACAACTTATCCAACGTGAATATGACACTTTAGGTGGAACATCTCGCGTTTCCAACGACGTTGTTTCTCCCATTTTAGATTTCTCATCTAAAAGAGACAATAGGATATTAAGTGGCAATACGAGCAATAATGTTGCTTCTTTTGATGATGTGGCCAAAGCTATAAATGCTTATCTTCCAGCAAGAACTAGAAATTAGAAATTTAAATTAATTCATCAAGTAAATATTGTTAGTTTAATATTAGTTCTTAGCAGTTAATCAATTTAAGTTTAAAAAACCAACTAAGACATTATATTTAATAATAAATAAATCGTTCTATTTATAATAAACCAGAATTTTTAGAATTTTTTAGCAAACATTTTATGCAACTTTCCATGAACTGATTATTCGCATCATGTAATCTGAATTTACTTCGAGTAATTCTAATGATTCAAGAACAATGCGAACTCTTTTCGTTACTTTCAATTTTTTTTATGATTTCCATACAAACGGTTATCTGCAAAAAGGGAGTGGAGTAAATATGAGTTGCAACAACTAAAGGACAAAGTCACTGTATGAGAGAGTATGCGATCAGTTAAAGTATCGTCCTCAGTTGAAGTATGTATTTTACAACTTTTGTTATAGAAAAACCGACTAAGAATTTCACGCAATTCGACTGAAAATCTTCTACAGCAATGATGGTGATGATGGCTTAAGGGCTAAGGCTAGGGGTACATACATACATAATTGGTCATTAAAACACTTCAGTCAGGATTACGGCCTAGCTTCTCACGCCACTTATGTTGTGTGTGTTAATTTGATACATGAGCGGCGGAAGATGCAGTTTAAAGTCGACTCCGAACGACAGATTTTTGAGAAACTTTTCATTGCAATTTTATTTTTACTCTCAGAGTTTTTGCAAGAAATCTGCTGAGAGGAAGCCGCCGAAGAAATATTTTTTTTCATATTTCGTTTTTTTATGTCTGACCGGGGATACGAACAAAGGCCTTCCGTCTAATAAGCCAACACACTACCTATTAGACTATGGCAACTATTCAAAGAATTTCCTTTTTTTCAATTTTGAAAAGTTAATGAAAAAAAAGAAGAAAAATATTCAAGATAAACGAACTCGTTCCACTTAAGTCGTTCATTTGCTAAAAGCTTTACACAGTTCCACAACCTATTTCGGGATCAGCATTCATTACTCACGATGCCAATTATCTGTTTCATAGGTGGAAAAGTGATTTTACATTAATTCCCTCCTGATTTGAAAGCCTTGAAATTTTTGTTTTTTTGTTTTTTTTTTTCAATTATTGAACATAAATTCTGTTTACATTGGATTTATTCTCCTGTAAAAGAGTTTTATTTTCGTGAATGATTTTACCCACACGAATTCATTGTAAAATTATTTCTTTAAATAAGGGAACAGATACCCGTTCATACCGTTATTGAATAAAAACCGAATAGTAAAATGGCAGGAAGGAAGAAAGGAGAAGCAAATTAGAAATTCTGCTATATAAAGTGGCTTCTGGTATATTGGTACAAGCTGCACAAACACGATTAAAAACAATAGCAGGTGGAAAGGTGGAAAAGTCTACTTTATTGGACGGAAAAATATTCCTCAAGAACCTAAAAAAATGCCGAAGGATATTTAATGATACAAAAATATCAGAATAGTGGTCACGATATAAACAGAATTTTTTCAAAATATAATCGAAAATGAGAACAGGAATAAGTATTCCTGTTACCACTTCAATACCCTAGGCAATCTATATACGTGGAGCGAGGAGTATTAACAATAGAGATTATATAAATACTCTGTCCTTTTGGTAAGAATAATATCAAATGGACGAGATTTATTAAAGTATTATACTATTTGGTATATTGATTATGTATAGCCTATACAATCTGAAGTGTATCAATCCACAGAGTGTAGATTCAATAACTACCCTCTGTGAATGTATCCCCTGATAACATTGATTGGATTTGTATTAGACAGATTACAGGGTCTTAACGAAAATTCTAAAATTGTCCGCATTGTGTGTGCGATTTTAACAAGAGTATATATTATCTAAATATTTTACAATACACGATACAACTGGCAGCAATCGCAAGTGGCTTAAACTTGTTCTGCACCATAACTCTCAAATGTTGGATTACTAGGGACAAATATTGTTCAATTGTTCTGTCAGCATTTACGATGTTCACAGATAATAAAAAGTAATTAATTTACTAATACACTGAACCCATAAAGCTTGAAACTATAAAAATTTATCATAAGTCATTAACTGCGGATTGATGATTGATTTGAGTTATTTAATACTGCTATGAGACCACTTAGACCATATTGTCGTCATTGAATGTATAAATCCATTTTATAATTCAAAGAATGGTACTAAAAAAATCGAAAAAGAAATGTTAAGACCACATGCATGACATGCAAACTTTAGTTTGAAAATGTTGCCAGACTATGAAAATTATCAATAATAGAATTCGTTTGCCAGTTGAATTAAAATAAGACAGTCATTCAATAACAATATTGTTAATTATATTTTATATTGTCAATTATATTTTGCGAACTCATCTGAAAAGTCAATTGTTCAATCTCCACTTAATCAGGTCACATAGACTTTCCTTTTTAAATTATAAGATCAGATATTTGTAATGCTCAATCTAAATCGTGGGAAACTTGTTTTCATATTAATATTTCAAACAGTCTTCAAACCTAAAACAAAATATTTAAAAAATATATAACAAAAGACAAACAATTTTATTTAAAACATAAAGTGTCTTAACATACATCACCTAAGGTCTTTGAACGCCGATGTTCTACGAAGAATTTCGAAAATATTTCTGATTAAATGCTAACTGATCGTTAATATTCGTGTTTGTTTAAACGACAACAGAATGATATTCTTAATTATGAATTTAAATTTAATTACTTGATATTGCCATATTTTGGCCCACTGTTTATTTTTTTAATGTCAACATCATTTTACAAAATTAACGTGAATAATGTTGAAGTTTGCTTGCTGGGTCTTAAACCCCTGGTGCATTTATATACAAAATATTATTACAATATTATTATACAAAAATATTATACAAAAATAGTTCTTCGGCTACCTCCCGTCAGCAGTCTTCTGACAACAACTCTAAAAGCAAATGAACTTGCCATGAAAAGTTTCTCAAAAAAATCTGTAGTTCAGTGATAGACGGTAAAGTTTAGCTGCCTTCACTCATGTATGAAATTAATACACACAACAAAAAGGAAACTAGGTTATAATGATCAATTAAGTAAGTAAATAAGTAACCCACTGTCGGAGTCTTCTATTTACCATATTTCCCTTCTTCTAGTGGCAACTCTAATGTCAGTTATGATAGCGACTCCTAACCTAGATGCAGTAGTGTGTCCATTTTTAGGAAACGTTCACATCTAAAGAAACCACTGACTTAGTTTGAATTTATCACAGAAACAAATTGCAAATTTACATTCAAATTAAAAAGTGAGTGAATAGAATGAATTGATTAGATTACGACCTATTCAAATATCATATGACGCTTTATTGTTACTGTATATGCTATATACCCTCTATAAGTGTATAAGTGTGCAGAATTCGTTAAATTGTCCATTTAAAAAAGTATTTATTTTAAAGAGAACAATAAATAATCGCATTGTTTATGGCAGTATTTACTACAGTAAATATAAATTTCGCTTGGGTCTGGTACATACGCTAACAACTCTTATGAAGAAATATGAACGAAATAGTTTCCTTTGTTTACACGCTTAATGTGAACAAAAGAAAGCTTCACTTTATGTTTCAATTCGTATAACTAAAGCGCTTTAGATAAGAGCATTTATCTTTTTGATTTGATTTGAAAATTCGAATGAATTGTTCGCCTAATAAAATTGTTGATTTTAAATACAATCAATAATATCAACCTATCTTAATAATAGTATAACAGCCTCTTATTGCAATTGTTATTATTTAAAAATGTAAATTAAGTCATTACAACTTTATTCTCCTACATCTGAATAGTATTTTAACCTTGATTTAAATGAGAAAAAAATTTAAAATAAATTTTATTATCACACGCACAAATTGAGTTTGATCTTCTGTTAAGTTGCTTACAAAAAAAAAAAAAAAAAAAAAAAAAAAAAAAACTTTAATTGTTAAGAGGCACACATCAGACATCAGATTTTAATACTTACGACTATCAAATTAACACCAGCCCCACCAAGTCTTATCCATGACAATTTGAGACGTTTTATTTTTTTATTTTTTTTTTCTCCAATTTCAAGTCATTAATATTAATGATGAAAACAAAATATTTAAATGAGCAAGTCAGTGAATTTGATCTCAAAGATTTTAGTTACAATAAAAAGAGAAGAAGCTTTGCATCCACTAACAGCACAACGGGAAATAAAGATAAAAAGAAATTTGATGTGGGAACCAAGAAATTAAAAATAAAAAAATACACAAACAGGTTTAAATAACTCATTTGCGTCTATGGTATGCGATATCAATCAGAATTCAATATACAATGCAAAAAGATGGAAATGGCATGCGTTTTTGTTTTACCAAAAAAAAAATAATAGAAATTAAAATAGTCATAGAGAACACAATGATTTTGTTTTGGACAAAACTTCCACATTACATATCAAAATTGAAAGGAACATCATTTGAATGGACTGCACATGGTGCAAAGGCACAACAGTTGGCTGACCAGATTATGGCATCAATACTTTGAGATGCGAATATTCATAGACTACCATTAACAACGATCATTTTTTTTTTTTTGTTCGACGTTAGCTTATACGATGTTCAGTTCAACTGTTATAAGGAACTTTAGATCACAAACAGAGAGATCATATTAACAACATACAGCTCAGGAATAAATTAAACAAATAGGCAATGAAAGTAGGGAGATAGAGAGTTAAGCTTGTAACTGGGAGATTATTATTTGAATAGACAGTGACTACTTTTCTAACCTGCCTTTATCTATTCTTCTGCAAAGGGGCATAAAGGAACTGATGCAATACTTAACGCATTCAAGTTCTTATAAACCAATCACCTTTTAAAAACATCGTTCACCTTTGAAGTACTTAAGGCAGCGATGGCCAACTATTGAAGATTGGAGTATTATGACTGCAGTCACAGTACCATAGGCATACCGAACGTAATTATACAATTTCAACTCTATTGTATACAAGGGCAGCGATGAAGTCTTTACAAAGCAAAGAGTTGACTATTTACGTCTCTTTTAGATAGAGAGGACGCATTTGACAATACTCCATGCGAGGCCGTAATGGTGCAGACTGTATGTCATCAGCATCCGAACAAAAAGACAAATACAACGCATATGACCAATTAAAAGGGATCAACACAACCATAGATTGCCCACTGAACGACTGTTTCTAACCATTAATATGAAATCTAGTTACTGACGTACGCTTAATGGAAATTTCTCAAGCAGACCAAAAGTAGCATATTCATTTACAGCCAGTGTAATTGGAACCATACTTAATACTCGTTTACACAATCGTTAAATTCTGCAAGTATTTTTAGTGTGTAATGACCAATTATGTATGTATGTATGTGTTAGTATAATACATTATACTTTAATACTTTTTTAAATGCAAAAATAGCAACCAAAAAGTGATTGCATTAATGAAAAATTAGCAAATATGCTGATATTGTTTATTGTGCATAGATCATCGGTAATGCGATATGCATGAAATATGATAATTCTATCAGTTTTTTTTAAATTCTTTAATACTTCTTAATATTAAATAATGTACTCGTACCAATCGTCATTTGGCATTTATTCATCCCTTAATTATAAGCTCATGTTCTAGTAAACACTACAATCGCACACTCTTCTAAAAGTAGCAACTCATGCTTATATTTTGCGATTTTTCACATGAAAAACGTATGTTTTTCTGCAATCAAAGATAAATAAACGCAATGAAATTTTAAATGCAAATGCCTTAAGCGTTGTTCCTGCATGCATGTATTTCAATATAAAAAAAAACAAAAAAATTGAAAGATTATAAATAAATTCGCTACGTTTTTTCATTCTTTTTTACCTCCATTGCCCTTTATTATTTTAGTTTAATTTCCAGCCCCAAGTATTTTGACTTTTTTCTGTTTTCGTTATTTAGCGTCTACAAATAGCAAAATAATCAATTGAAAATAATAATAAAACAAAAAAATAAAAATAAATCAACTCCACTTGCATTATGTGTGAATTTATTTATTTGTTTAACGTAGAACTACGAATTGAAAATGCATAATGTGTAGTGTTTTCAATTTGTAAAACGTCTCAACTGAAGATTCCTGAAGCAATTATCAACCAATACGATTAGCAACGAATCTCTGAGAGCGGCTACACGACAGCAACCAGTTATCTTGGAAATCACACGACGCAAGTTGTTATATAATGACCAGACCTTAAGAAAGCCCCGTGATAATATCGAGTGCTTGATTAGAACTCGATGGATGATCGGAGAAGAGGGAGATCGGAAATATGTAGAAATGACTGATGAATGCAGGGGCCCGAGAAGCTGACCTAGAAGGTAGTGAGTAAAACTTCAAGCGCTAGCGTCGTGTGTTCGATTCCCAACAGAGACCGTGGATGTTTTGTGATTGTCTGATTGTTTCCCTTTCCTTTCTCCTATCTCCTACAACTATTTTTCTGTTATTCTGAAACAATGTACATCATGAGTATGAGTCATCTCCTGAGTGTTGATCTTATGCGGCCCCTACAGGTTGCGATCAATTATACAACATGTTCAATCAACGGTTGGTCATCTTCTTCAAACGTTTCGATGCTTCAACTAAATTTATTTATAAATTGTTATTGTGACATCGTATTTGTTGTCGCTTGAATGAAAATCAAAATTTTTTGATCTTCTAACAACCGACGACGGCCAACCAGCCATTCAACATAACAATTGTTTGTAGGGGCCGCACATGCAGTGTTTGAATTTTATTCTGCTTTTGTAGGACAATAATTCAAACATTTTTATGTTATTTGATGGAAAAAAGTAAGACCGCTAAAGTGATTTTTTAATCAAATGTTTTTATTTCTAATAAATTTTCAAAATTATTAGTTACACCTCCATACTTACCTTGACTGAAATTAACGCTTGCTTGGTTTGACACGATTCAAAGTAAATTTGACTTCTATTCTCATATAAAAATAACTTTCAAACTCTAATACAAGAAGAACAAGAATTTAATTCAATAAATATATTGTACTGTAGGGTGTATGGTTAACACTATTCAATTCTGTTCGTGAAAACATACAATTTTGTCTTCATTTCTACAGGGTTACACATGCAAACACACACTCACGTACATATATTATAATCATTTTTAATAATGGCAGCAATAATGGCAGCATTTATCAAATCGAATTGGTAAAACAAGTAGCTTAAATGCTCTTAATGACCCCTATTTTATGGTTAAAAGCATACAAGAATTAAACGCTTCATTCACAAGTGAATTTAAATCAATTTAACAATTAAATATTAAACCATGTAGCAACGTGAACACATCTTAACGAAACATTTTATATCTTGTTCATGGGGGTTTAAAAAGAGTGAAATATTACAGTACGCAACGAAAATGTTCACTTTTTATTATTAAAAGTTTGTATTTCTTACCATTCTCAAATGCAATATCAGTTTTTGAAATTGTAAGTTTTTTCTTGAAAATTATTCATTAAAACAAACATTTT